>JARYGA010041564.1:0-20805 GCA_030545235.1 Helianthus tuberosus
GTTGGTAAGATCTTTCATCAGATAATGAGAGAAATTATATGGAACCTCTTACAAATATTACATGCACGGGTTCTATTAACATGTAGGAGATTTCATGGTAGTTTATAATTTTCTTTGAAAAGCAAACCTCAAGCTGAGTTACCAGATACTGCCATGGCTTAAGAAAGCCGGACTTGGAGATTGGTCTGTTTGGATTCTCAACATTATACCCCATCTGAGCTAGGGTATCATCAATCTGTTCTCTGGTGAAAGAGAGAACATGATTGTCATCATTGAGGTTTAGAACCTCTCTGATAACACACTCTGAAAGGATGATTGGTTTCCCCAGAACTTAACATCCTATGGAAGTTAGCCTCCCTTCGTTAAGTAGGAGCCTTGCTTCCTTCCAGAATTGTTGCAAGATATCCGAATAGACCATGATGTGTGCGGACAAGGCATAGGCTAAAGGGCTTTGCATGAGCATGTTAAGGATGATTTTGCATCCTTCCCTTGTAGGTCCATCAAGGTGTTTTCGAACCCTTAGGTTGTGATGTGGGTAAAGTGGCAGTGGAAAGAAGTTAGCACCAATCTTAGCCATTTTTGGTAAGTGTGGAAGAAGATGAAGAGATTTTTAGGGTTTATCCGGCTAGTGAAAGTAACTGGTGAGGTTCCAAGTGGTAGACATTTATAGTGAAAGTGATACTTTTCTTAAATGGATCTACCTACTCAGATTTTGTTACCTCTATTTTCTTTGTATTTATTTTTTCTTGTCAGAAAACAAAGAGAATTTTAAGAGATAAAATCTCATGCATTAATGGTATAGGCGGCCAAGTTCTGATAATTATCATTATGAGTTGCCCAGATGCCATCTCTTTCTCACTCAATATTGATGAGTAAGCAATGAATGTAGGAGAGAGAGCTAACAACCATTAACGTTTTCCCATAAATTTTCCTTTGATGACATGATCTACCCTATTCTAAAGAGATAATATTTGAATTTTTAATTAAATAAAACAAAAGAAAATAAAAGAATAGATATATGAACGAATAAGATTTACATAAACAATGAGAAATGATGACTACGTATGGACTATTTTCATGCTTGTGAGAAGAGAGGAAAAATTGATATTTCAAGTTTCATCAAAAATTTTGTTGACTTGGTCAATTTCTGGTGATTCATCAGATTCACTGGTAGCTTTTGAGTTTTTTGATGGATTCTCAGAATTTGTACAAGAAATCTGAACAGATGATTGCATATCAGATTTTTCTTCCTTTTGTGACAAAATTTCTTTGGTTTGTTCAATTTTCATGTTGACCATTCCTAATTTGCTAATCAAGAAGTTATGTCTATTTTCATCTAAAGGTTTAGTGAAAATATCAGCAAATTGGTTTTCAGTTGGTACAAAATATTACCATTCTCCACATGATCTTTGATGAAGTGATATCTGACATCAATGTGTTTTGTTCTTGAGTGATGCACTAGATTTGATGTTATTGCAATTGCCCTTATGGAATCACATAGAATTGGAATTTTTGTCAGATTTACTCCATAATCTCTTAGCGGAGTTTGTATCCATAGAACCTGTGAACAACAACTTGTTGCTACTACATATTCTGATTCAGCTGTTGATGTGGCTACATAGTTTTGCTTCTCGCTTGCCCAACATACTAACTTTTCTCCTAGCATTTGACAGGCACCAGATGTGCTTTTTCTGTCAAGTTTGCATCCCGCATGATTTGCATCTGTGTATGCAATTAATTCTAAATTTGTATTTTTAGGATACCACAAACCAAGATCTGATGTTCCTTTAAGGTATTTAAAAACACTTTTAACAGCTTTCATGTGGGACTCTTTATGATTACATTGATATCTTGCAAGAAAACAGGTGGAAAACATTATGTCTGGTCTACTAACTGTTAAGTATAACAATGATCCTATCATTCCTCTGTAAGTTTTTATATCAACAGATTTTCCTTCTACATCAGAATCAAGTTTGTTTCCAGTTGCCATAGGAGTTCTTGAAGATGAACTGTTTTCAAGTGAATACTTTTTCAAAATTGTTCTGACATATTTTGATTGACTTAGAAATATGCCATCACTTTGTTGTTTTACTTGCAATCCAAGGAAAAGGCTCAATTCACCCATCATGCTCATTTGAAAATGACTGGTCATTAAATTTTCAATTTTTTTACAAAATTTCTCATATGTTGATCCAAATATGATGTCATCAACATAGATTTGGACCAACAGAGTGTGCCCTTTGTGTGATTTCAGAAATAGTGTTGTGTTAATTTTACCGTTGGTGAAGCAAAAATTGATTAAAAAGTCTGACAAAGTTTCATACCATGATCGTGGAGCTTGCTTCAACCCATACAAGGCTTTGTTTAGTTTATAAACATGTTTTAGAAATTGAGAATCAACAAAGCCTTCTGGTTGTTGCACATAAATGTCTTCTTCAATCTTTCAATTCAAAAATGCTTTTACATCCATCTAATAAAATTTGATGTTGTTTGAGGCAACATAAGCAAGGAATATTCTTATAGCTTCAAGTCTTGCAACTGGAGCAAAGGTTTCATCATAGTATATACCTTCTTGTTGACAGTAACCCTTGACTACCAGTCTTGCTTTGTTCCTTGTTATTATGTCTTGTTCATCATATTTTTTTCTGAATACCCATTTTGATCCAATGACAGATTTGTAAGTTGGTTTAGGTACCAGATCCCACACTTGACTCTTTTCAAATTAGTTATCCTCTTCTTGCATTGCTTGTACCCAATCTGAGTCACTTACTGCTTCTTTGACAAATTATGGTTCTATCATGCTTAAGAATCCAACATATAAACATTCAGGTGCTGTTGCAGATCTTTTCCTAACACCTTCTTTAGGGTCACCAATAATGTTTGCTTGTAAGTGTCCCTTGATCCATCTTAAATTGTTGTGTGAACTTGTGCTTTCTGATGGATTTGGTACTTCCCCCTAATATGTGACCTCTGTGTTGCTAAGAGGATCAAAATTCTATTGTTCAATTGGATTTTCTGGTGAGTTCCCAGAATTCTGATCATTTGGTACATTTTCTGATGGAGGTTCTAGAATCTCTGCAGGGTTAGTACATGACATGGTTTTATTTGAATTGATTGGCATGTTGTCATGTTCTAAGAGTTCTTCAATTAGTTTGTTAAGAAGATCTTCAGAATTTTCTAGTCGTTTTGATAAGCTTATGTCTCGTAATTTTTCATCTGAAATCTTTGTTTCTGATGAATCATCAAATGACACATATAAGCTTTCTCTTATTGTCCTTGTATTTAAAAGAAAAACTCTGTAAGCTTTAGAGGACAATGAGTAGCCTAGACAAATTCTTTTTTCAGCTTTTCTGTCAATTGTTTCAAGACTATCAAAATCATTAAAGACAAAACATCTACAACCAAAGGTATGTAAAAATTGATGTTTGGGATCCTTTGGTTGATGATGTTAAAAGGAGTTTTCTGATGTCTCTTGTTAATGATAGATTTGTTTTGTGTAAAACATGCATTTGCAATTGCTTCAGCCCAAAAGTAAGTGGGTAATCTGGCATAGGCAAGCATTGTTCTTGCTGGCTCTACCAATGTCCTATTTCTTCTTTCAACAACTCTATTCTGTTGTGGAGTTCTTGGAGCAGAAAAGTCATAAGAAATTCCTTTGCTTGTAAGGAAAGTATCAAGTTTTACATTTTTAAATTTTGTTCCATTGTCAGATCTGATCCTTCTTACAGATAATTTCAACAGATTTTCAGTTTTTCTGATGAAATTAATGATTAGATCTGGGGTTTCACTTTTCTTTCTGAGAAACTCAACCCAAGTGTACCTGGAGTAGTCATCTACAATGACTAAAATGTATTTCTTTCTTGAAAAACTTCTAGTTTTTACAGGCCCACAAAGGTCCATGTGTAAGAGTTTTAAATTTTCAGAAATTGATGATTCAGAAATTGTTTTATGTGAGCCTCTTTTTGATTTTCCAAGCTCACATGCTTCACACATTTTATCCTTTTTGGATGAAATGAAAGGTAAACCTTTTACCAGATTTTTGTGCAATAACCAGCTATTTCCTTTGTTTTCTGTTGAAAATAAGCATAATTGAGGATGCTAAATTTCTTCTCTGAAGTCAAAGTAATGGATGGAATTTATTTTTCTTTTGCCACTTAAATATACCTTGTTATCATCTAAACCAACCAGCAAACATTTTTCAGGTAACAAAGTTACCTGGAAGCCTCTGTCACAAAATTGCCCACAACTTAGTATGTTATATTCCAAACCTTTAACTTTGGCAACCTTCTCAATGGTTAATGATCCATACTGTATGGTACCATAACCCATGGTTCTTCCCTTAACCCCATTTCTAAAATTTACAAATTTACCCAGTTTTTCTTGATAATTACGTTGTAAGCTCCTATCCCCTGTCATGTGCTTGGAGCTCCCAGAGTCGCAGTACCAGATCTGCTGCACATGACGATTCTGAAATGATAAGGTTAGAGAGCTTTTGGTACCCAAACTTGTTTGGGTACTTTTCTGCGGAAAACACACTAGAGATTTCTTCATCATAGGAACAATTTTCATCAGAACTTCTGCTTAATGCTGAGCCATTAGCATAATGATTTTCTTTGGAGAGATGGTGTTGAATTAGCTTCAGAATTTCAAGACGCATACAACCTATTTTTGTCTATCTGTCTAGACAAATGTGATTGTGATGGAAGATTTTTGCTTCTTCGAAATTTGAGATGTATTTCTTTTGTTTTTTCAGAGAATTTCTGAATCTCATCCCTTTTTAAGCAAACTTTGGATGACAGAAATAATTTATTAGAACTGCTTGATTTGCAAGATTTAGCATCAGAATCTGATATTATTTTATCATAATAGTTTTCTGATGCCCTTACAAAGGTGGTAGGATTTCTGATATTTGTCTTTACATATCCTAATCCTTCACCTTTGTTCTTAGGTGTTGCTTCAATAAAGTGTATGAACTCTTTAGGTTGTTGAAAATCTTTTACATTGATCTCATTATCTTGAATTTTTTTGTAAAGATCTTTTCTTTCTCGTTCATAAAATTCAATTTTGGAATCTTTTGTTATATTTTGATCAATTAATAACTGATTTTCAATTTTGACTTTGTTGAGCAATCTTTGCAAATCTTCAGATTTTGTGTTTTCTGATGACTGTTTGTTTTGTAAAATCACAAAATCTTTCATTAGTTTGTTCAGTTGTTGTTCCAAATCATTGTTGTCTGAACTTACTTTGGGTTTTGATGAACTGGAACACTTATCAGAAGTTGCAGCCACTAAACAGACATTAGCCATTTCCTCTTCTTCGAATTTCAAGACGCATACAACCTATTTTGTCTATCTGTTAGCCAGGTATCTGTACCTGCTATTAGACTGACTTTCTGTTGTTGTCTCTTAGTGTTAGGTTCTGAGTTTCTTAGATTGTGTTTGTTTAATTAGAATGAAGATGAAACAGAGATGATTGCAGCGGAATAAATGAAATAAACTTTTGATAACACAATCAATGGAAGCAAACTTTAAGCACACATGTTTGACATCGAATTGAATGATTGTATTTGTTACAAAGATCAATTACAAATGCATGCATGCATAAATCTCCCCATCAGCCTGAGCTCACTGATTGTTCGTACAGAATTGACTTTGGTGAAGAAGAGCTCACAGAATTTCGTACAAGACAACCACTAAGCATCTTCGCTGACGTTGTGACAACTGGCATTTTTCCATGAATTTCGTACAATAATAAACAGTAATATGTGCTTTAATGACTGAGTATGATTGAATTAACAATACGAATGATTTTCTGATTACTGTCATATGCATACAATGGCATTTCATGTTGCAAGATTTTTATCATTACTACATGAAACACAACATGGTACAATTAGTGCACGAAACAAAGTTAGCACAATTATCATACAAACTAGAAGTACTGACGAGAGTTCAGTACTTAGACAGACGTGATGTTAAGACACAGAATGAGCCCGAAACCAAGAGTTACACTAGAATAGTGTGTAGGAAAGTAGGGATCATAAAACTGCTTACCTAGTGATGATTTTGGTGCCGGAAAGTGCCAAAAACACACTAAAACTGTAGAATTCTATAGAAAATAACCAAATTCAGCAATTTTCAGCATTTTAACTCCAAAATTAATGCAGAATTATGGTTTAATGGTCCAGAATACCTTCCTAAGTGTCAGGAATCAAAACTGTTATAAAAGCCTACATAAAGCACACTAAACTGTGAAATTTAGCACCTTAACGAACCGGTAACCAACCGAACAACCGGGCACTACCCGAAACACCAAAATTTCACCATAAGCATTGGTTTAGTGTTTCGAAGCTAGTTATGGTCACCGAACATCATAACACATCCTATAAACACATAACACATTTAACACTAACTAAATTCCATTACTTTCTAACCAAGATCACTAACTACCATTACAACCCAACCATACACCCCCCCATAACCGGTCCTAGACATGGGACCCACTTGAATGATTTCTTTACAATTTTAAAATAGATTTGTTGCTTAATAAAAGAACATAATATCCATTATATATTTTGATGTTGGAGAACATTTATAAAAGACCACAATATAAAACTCTATAACCTTCTTCATCATTTCAACTCACCATAACTTTCCTTCTCTCCTTCTAACCTCACGGCCCAAACACCCCATGAAACACCCTTCATTTTTCAATCCATTCAACACATTCTAAGGTGATTTAAGGGTGAAACAAGCATATTTAAGAAGTTTAAAAGCAAGGGAGATTGAAGGACCTTCACATAGAGCTTTTATCCACCTTGTTCATCATCATCTTCAACTTGATTTCTTCCCTAGCCTTGTGCTAGTAGTAATCTCCTTTGTAACTTGATTTTACTTCTTATTTAGATGGTTAAAAGATTATGTATATGATTAATCATGAAGATCATGAAGAAACAAGAAGATGAACTTTAACATAAAGCTAAATAACATAAGAAACTAAGTTGTTTTGGTGTATCTATGAATCTTGATTGTTGATTTCTTATGTTTATGATGTTAATCATCATAAGAAGCTTGCTAGATTGTGATTAAACACATGATCTAGCAAGTGAGTGGATGAATCTTGTGAAAATCAAGATGATCATCCCATTATGTGAAACACGAACTTGAAAATGGAGATGTTTTTAAGCATGATGATGATTTATACATAATATAAGTCATGTACAAGGATGATTTCAAGGATAGTTTTCTCAAGAAACCAAGTTTAATTACAAGATTTACATAACCGTGATTTTTAAAGAAACTAACCATGTTTTTAGTATTAAACCAAGTATAGAAATATGTTGTTAACAAGAAAAATTCAAAAGAATGATTTTTAGAAAAATCATTTTACAAGTTGTGAAAGACTAACTTTCTCAAGAATGATGTTTATGAACAAATAACCACACTTTTAAGGGTAACTAAGTTTACTTAACAACATACTAAGGTACTACAAATTTTTACAAAATTTCAAGTTCACGATATACTGTAAAATACATGATTTTGGCACTTGGTAAGTATTGGTTGAATTGTTGTTGATTTGTGATGATTTTAAAAGAAATTAATATGCTTTGAAAACTTGGAAACCTCCATTTTTAAGGGGAAACTATGGCAAAAAATTTCTAGAATTTAAACGCTTAGAAAAATATTTTTAAACAAGTATTTACAAGTATATTTTAACCATGATTTTTCATATAAAAGTTGCCATAATTTTTGTAACAAAAATTACAAATATTGGAGGTTGTTTTTAATAAATAAGAATGACTAAGTATATATTTAGGAAAATCTATATTGTGACACTTGTGCCTCCACGGCCATCAAAAAAATATTGTATTTCATACTTGGGACATGTATAAATATGTGTATCCTTTGCACATTATCAATTCTTGTTCGATTTCAAGCTTTAAATCACTTTCTGGAAGGTTATACGCGCACAGATGCGTAAATATAACACGTTTAACGCAACGAACACTCCAGAATAGTGAAATAGGCTTAACATACCTTAAATAACCTTTACATAACTTAGAAATAAGTTTTGTAGGCTTTGGTATGGCAAAATCGAGTTAAATCGCTTACAGGGACTAAAGTTGACAAACTGCGAAAGTATGCCAATTTGAACTGTAACAGACATTCTGGAACATGACCATAAGTTAAACATACCATAAATATCCTTTACATAGCTTAGAAATAGGCTTTGAGGTGTTCGGTGTGCTAAAATAAACTTTTGGGTCATTCAGGGACTAAAAGCGTCAAAAAGTGCACAAGTTTGCACTTTCACGCATATCTTACTTTCTGAATACATCCGGACATCCAAAAATTTATGTAAGCACTAAAATATTTTATTTTAGTGTTTGGCATGAGAAAAATCCATTCGTCACGCAATTTAGATCGTTTTTCGCGCGTATGCGCATTCCGTCGTAATTAAGCGAACATCGCGATCGTACGACCAAACGAACCGACATCTGACATATTTTTTAGCACAGTTTAAGTTCCCTATACTTTAACTTCATTTTAGAGCTTTGAAATGGGGTTAACGGGGCTTAAACGTGTCAAAAGTGCATCAAATAGCAAGTTTGGAGCTTCAGGGGCCTATTCTGCCATTTTTGAAAATATCAGACCTGCAAGGTCCTTGCGCACCGCAAGGTTCTAAGTCTTATGGTGCGCAAGCAGGGGTCAGACAGCAGAAACTTGTTTAAACAGCTGTTAACAGCCTTTTAACCCCCCAAAGGCCAATGCCACATGTTGATCTCTTATGGTGAGGGGCCAATTTGGGTTCCATAACCTTCCGACAAGTGTACGGGTGAGATCAAGGCACGATATTCAAGAAACGATCCTAACAGTGGACCATTTACTATAAATACCCATCCATCCCCATTGCAAAACCCACTTGAAATCTGAGTTTTTCTCTAAGTGGTTGTGTTTATACACTTCCTACCTGAGGTTACTTGGAAATCAATCTTGCGGGGACCCTTTGTAAGTGTTCTTTCGTTCTTTTCTTTCGTTTTAGCGTTAAAGTCAACCTTGTTTGACTTTCTGCATTGACCAGTTTATGGTCAACGCGAAGTTCATTTGAACTTCATAACGTGAGCGTGATCACGATGGTTATAGTCCCTAGTGACTATACCTACTGATTACCACGTTATCTAGGCTCAGTGACGAGTCGTAGTTTCAGCCAAAATGCGTGTTATTACGTATTTTGTAACCAAACAACTCTTGGGTATCAAAACCGTTTGTTTTGATACCAAACCTGTTTTCTAAACTTAGGTAAGCATGTTTTAACATGCTTAGCTCATCACTTTTAGTTTAGTGCTTATATAGGGTCGTAAGGTAAGCGATCTAAACAATCACTTATACTTTCGAACCCGACCCATTTGGTCGATCATTAGGATCCGACCAAACACATTAGGTGACCATAGCATATAGGGGATAACCTTCCGAGGTTATACCTTATGGTCACGGCGTTTAGTTAGTTGTATGATAGGTAGTTTATATGCCTTAGGTAAATGACCAAAATGCCCTTTTTACGCCAAAATTCATATTAAGCATATGTAACATAACTTTTGGTATCTAAACTGATTTGGTAACAATATTAGACATGTTAAGGCATGTTTTACTTATCGTAGGACTAGTTAGGCATTCCGAACGCGTTTTACGCGAACGACGCGTTAAAGTAGCATAAGCTACCTAAACGGGTCGTAATGGGTCGTAAGCACTTAGGTTAGGTTTCATTTTAGTATGTAGGCTTTGTTAAACCATACTACATGAGTTCCCATACTCATTTGGTTTACGATCCCTCATTCTATCCGATTTTCCGATTATAGGTCCGGTTTATTAATGTAGTTACCTATATTAGGTGCCGTTTGATATCCGTGATCTCTAGCATTGTTTGGTTGTTACTTAAGGACTACTAAGCAATCTCAAGTGAGTACATAGACCCCTCTTTTACTGTTTTCCAAACATTTTGGGGTGAAACACATGTGCCTACTTGTTACTTTCATGCTTTCCTGTTTTCACATCATATACTTGCTATGTTCATTAGTACATTTATAGTACATGATTTCATTGTGTTTTATGCTATGTATGCCCATTGTGTGCGTACTTAGTACATTATTTTACATTACATTTTATGCTATGTATGCCTATTGTGTGCGTACTTAGTACATTATTTTACATTACATTTTATGCTATGTATGCCCATTGTGTGCGTACTTAGTACATTATTTTACATTACATTTTATGCTATGTATGCCCATTGTGCGCATACTTAGTACATTTATTATTCATCACATGCTTACATTTTGGTATGACATTTGGTTTGTTTAAATGGGACAATGTACATTCATTAACACCGATCATGCCGCTCGGTAGTAGGTAGTGGTACCATAGGACTTGACAAATCCCATTCCTGAAATCTCGGGTTTTGTTTGGACGTAAGGAATGACCGAATCCGAATACATCTTTTGATAACCTTTACTAAAAGGGTTATCCGACTGTCGCAAGGCTTGGATGTATGAATTTTCACAATACCGCATAGATGTTTATATCAGTATAGCATGCATTTTTTTTCACAAAACATGACTTTGATTTAAACCATGTTTTACTTCAATACCTTGTTTTGTGCATTTTACATATGGTTTAGTTGATATATTTCACTTACCATACATAAACATTTTGACATTTACATACACAATTCATGATTTACATTAGACATAAACATTAGACATAGACATTAGACATGGTTTTCACTTAAACATTTTGACATTTGATTATACATAAACATTTTACTTTGGTGGTTTGGTTTGAGTAAGTGATTTAAGTAACGAGGCGTGTGTAATATGATACAAGCATGGTGGATACGCCGCTGGTACTTCCTATATATAAGTGTTTGTATGGTATTACATATCGTAGCGTTTTTGAATCATTTCAATTTGAGACATATAACATTTTATACAAATAACATACTTTTCACAAGACATTGTTTTACAAACAACTTATCTTATACAAACTCATTTTACTTGGTTATTCATTTAACCATACATTATTCTCTTATTTATACATATCATCTGAACTTATTGTTTTTCAAACGATTTACAAAACAAATCAATTTACAAGGTTCATGACTGACTTTTGCTAAACAACTTTTTTTTCTAAACTTACAAGTCATGAATCCTATTTTCACAAAACCTATGTATCTCACAGGCATTTTTATGTTGACGTACCTATTTTCACATGTGTTTCAGGATATGATGCATAGGATTTATCAAGATACACTTAGGCGGACTTGGGCCTTAGTGACAATAAAAGATGCAAGACTAGTGTTATATTTCTTTGATTGTCAAGACATTGCAACTCTTTTAATCAATAAAACAATATTTCAATTTCCATGTGTTATGAAACAATGATTCTGTTACAACACTCCCCGACGTTTTCGCCACGTTTTGTTGTTTTACGTGGTCGGGGTGTGACAGAAAAGTTGGTATCAGAGCCCATGGTTATAGGGAATTAGGTTATTAGTAATGCTTTGACCTAGTCTATAACCTTCCTAGGACCCTAACGCGAGTTTACTTGCGTTTAGTCATAAAACAATACTGTCACCTATCCTTAGGCGACAACCACAACAAGAACATAAATTTCAAAACCGCTTTGAAAACTAATCATCTGTTCTAGGATGATTGATTACTAGGTTTTGAACCCTCTATTATAAGGTTTTGAACCCTCTGTTATAAGGTTTTGAACCCTCTAAGTTTTCAAATCTCATCAAAGTTTGGGTCGTATAATGTGAACACGTGCAAAATGGAAGAGTGGATGCCTGTACTCTGAGTTTTCTGTCTAAGGCTAGAGTGTTCGTACAAATCCACATAATCGGACCAGTCACTCTTACCTGGGAACTCTTGGGGTGAGTGTTCACTTATAGGCGAGCATGTCTTCAGTGATACATTAATATGACCCGTTTACTTTGATTTGTCACCGTCTCATTTGTTTGCCTTAGGTAACAAACAAATGATCGCAATTTTTATGCATTGCCATCCTGTTTTGATTGTCTGATAACCTTTCACTTGTTTCTTCCAATGTCTTTCATTTTCTTCTAGAATGTCTCTTCCTCTCAGCAACGGTCAAATGTCCGAGCAAATAGCCAAATTTGCCCAGCAAATAGGCGAAGTGATACTGAAGACTGTGGATTTAGGCATTGCCATGTCTCGTCTCAACAATGAGGCCTCTCGTCTCAACAATGAAGCCACTCAAGAGCCACCAAAAGAAGCAGAAGTTAATCCAGTACCAAAATCAAGGAAGCGTAAGGCTTCAAGGAAACCCGCAGTAGTTACCCCGAATCAAGCGGGACCTAGCCAAGTGACAGCACTACCAGCCAGGAAGCCATACAATGGAACTGCACCCTTGTGCAACCAATGTAGCCTTCATCATCAGGCTAGTGTAAAGTGCCGCAAATGCCAAATTTGTGGACCTATAGGTCATACGGCAAGGGTTTGCCCAACTACAGCAGTACCAAATCAAACAGGACCCATCCGGGTGGCAACACCACCTGCTAAGAAGCAATACAAGGGAACGGCACCAATATGCGACAAATGTAATGGGCATCACCAAGCTCACTTACAGTGTCGTCTGTGTGTATCATGTGGGCGAGTTGGTCACCTGGCAAGTTCTTGTTGATATAACCCGAACCAAGGTGGTCCAAACCAACCACAAGCCAACTCTGCTCAAGCTCATTTTTCACCAGGGTCTTGCTACAATTGTGGCGAGATGGGCCATTTCCTAAGGGATTGCCCAAAGCTTGCTAATGCAAATCCAACCCACGGATGAGCAGTTGGCTGACTAGAAGATGTTGTTGTCTTATGCTTTTGTTCTTTTGTTTTCTTGTAATGTGAAACAATCTGTTTTGTTTATAAATAAATTATTGTTCACAATTCTGATATACGAGTGTAGTTACATGTGTGTATGACTTTTCCTATGATACCTACATCAAGGAACTATTTTCCTTACAAACTACTCTTGCGAATTTTCCCATTCTTGCGTTTGCTCATGATTCCCTTGGAAAAATTCTAAGTACTCGTTTCACACTAAGAAACAAAGTACAGAAAATAAAGTGACATTATGAGTAATCGTGCTTTTGCACATCTGTGTCTTTGAATCCTTGGTTAGATAACCAAGGATATTTTCAAATCTCATACCCATTACATTTTGATTTTTCAACATACATAGTAAGAGTATTTCAAAAACAATCTTCATGATCTCAAAACATTTCATATAGTTTGAAAACAAATTTTTTTTCAAATGCATTGTCTATGATATTTAAAAACATTAGCTATGTTTTCAAAAACAACCTTCATAATTTCAAAATGTTTCATATAGTCTGAGAACAATATTAACACAGTACATTTTCTTATCAAGTGCATGATTTCGAAAAGCATCATTCATGCTTTTCAAAAAACTTATACATAATTTCAAAATTCATCTCGCATGATTTTAAAAGAACTTTTTTTATAAATATATACCTACCTAATACACCTACTTTATGATTTCAAAGGTATTATATATAAGGTTTCAAAAACATTGAACATATTTTTTTTAAGAACCCCATGCATAGTTTTCAAAAATATTTTCTTCATACATTGACTTAACTTTCATATTATGCTTCATATGTCACCTTGGCATATCAAGCATCTCAACTTCATAAGCATTTTACTTCATGTTTTGACCTAAGCACATCAAGTGCAAGGTTTCAAAACATCTTCAACTTCTAAAATCCATATGGGATCTTTTTATCTTCATATTTAGACCCTTGTGGATGATTATCATTTAAATCAGAGTCCTTAGTTGGATTCCTTATGTACCTAAATTCGAACATTTCGGTTCCTTATAATCGAAATCGAATTTTTCTTTTAAAAATCTTTCTATCTTTATAGTTAGATTCTTGATAATGTTTAAAGTACCAAATGAAATCCACGAGATGGATTCCTGGTGTGCTTTAAATACATGTGCTCTGTTAGCAAAGCTAATTAACAAATTAAAGATCTAGATAAACAATCTTTGTGGTTATATGACTATGTGTTTATGCATCTTGTGTTTTCTTTTATGCATTTTGTGTTTTTGTATACTCTGGATATTCGTTATTCAAATCCTCGTAGAATTTTTCATATCTTCATATGAGGGATTCGTAGTAGGATATTCAAAAAGGTACTACCTTAAATCCTTAATGGGCTTCTATGTAATAGTTAAGACCCTTGGATTATATAGTACCACTCCATGATTCATAAGAGACCCTTTTAGGGGTCTAGTCTAAAAGATTGATTCAAAAATCTGGTTAAGAATTACATGTGATGATATAAGCTGAAAAGACTCCTTGGTTGTCTATTAAAATCATTTATTGATTTAATAAAAGGGACCCTAGGGTGGTCTAGTCACACTCATCACAGGTTTGTTCATTTGGTTTTCCCCTACACATTATAAAATAGACTGTGTGAACTATGCAAGGAATTGTCTAATTATGGACGCATACATAATTATGAGATTCAGTGCACGGTAACCACAGTAAGATTTATTATGTGTAATAACCGATAGTGACAACAATAACAAAATGAGAACGATGTAATGGAGATACGGTGGACGCACCAATGACACTTCATATACTTGTATATAAGTATCCCTCTTACATTGCAAACATGTTGTTATTAAAGTTACTAGAAGTTTAGAACCCTAACCAATGTTGTTCGATCTTTTCAACTTCATGTTTTAAACTCTCACAAGTTTCCTCTAAATAAAATTTCGAGACGAAATTTCCTAAAGTAGGGGAGACTTTGACACCTGTGCCTCCAAGACCATCAAACAAATACTGTATCAATGAAATATTGTATTTCATACTTGGGACATGTATAAATATGTGTATCCTTTGCACATTATCAATTCTTGTTCGATTTCAAGCTTTAAATCGCTTTCTGGAAGGTTATACGCGCACTGATGCGTAAATATAACCCGTTTAATGCAACGAACACTCCGGAATAGTGAAATAGGCTTAACATACCTTAAATAACCTTTACATAACTTAGAAATAAGTTTTGAAGGGTTTGGTATGGCAAAATCGAGTTAAATCGCTTACAGGGACTAAAGTTGACAAACTGCGAAAGTATGCCAATTTGAACTGTAACAGACATTCCGGAACATGAACATAAGTTAAACATACCATAAATATCCTTTACATAGCTTAGAAATAGGCTTTGAGGTGTTCGGTGTGCTAAAATAAACTTTTGGGTCATTCAGGGACTAAAAGCGTCAAAAGTGCACAAGTTTGCACTTTCACGCATATCTTACGTTCTGAATACATCCGGACATCCAAAAATTTATGTAAGCACTAAAATATTTTATTTTAGTGTTTGGCATGAGAAAAATCCATTCGTCACGCAATTTAGATCGTTTTTCGCGCGTATGCGCATTCCGTCGTAATTAAGCGAACATCGCGATCGTACGGCCAAACGAACCGACATTCGACATATTTTTGAGCACATTTTAAGTTCCCTATACTTTAACTTCATTTTAGATCTTTGAAATGGGGTTAACGGGGCTTAAACGTGTCAAAAGTGCATCAAATAGCAAGTTTGGAGCTTCAGGGGCCTGTTCTGCCATTTTTGAAAATATCAGACCTGCAAGGTCCTTGCGCACCGCAAGGTTCTAAGTCTTACGGTGCGCAAGCAGGGCTCAGATAGCAGAAAATTGTTTAAACAGCTGTTAACAGCCTTTTAACCCCCCCAAAGGCCAATGCCACATGTTGATCTCTTATGGTGAGGGGCCAATTTGGGTTCCATAACCTTCCGACAAGTGTACGGGTGAGATCAAGGCATGATATTCAAGAAACGATCCTAACGGTGGTCCATTTACTATAAATACCCATCCATCCCCATTGCAAAACCCACTTGAAATCTGAGTTTTTCTCTAAGTGGTTGTGTTTATACACTTCCTACCTGAGATTACTTGGAAATCAATCTTGCGGGGACCCTTTGTAAGTGTTCTTTCGTTCTTTTCTTTCGTTTAGCGTTAAAGTCAACCTTGTTTGACTTTCTGCATTGACCAGTTTATGGTCAACGCGAAGTTCATTTGAACTTCATAACGTGAGCGTGATCACGATGGTTATAGTCCCTAGTGACTATACCTACTGATTACCACGTTATCTAGGCTCAGTGACCAGTCGTAGTTTCGGCCAAAATGCGTGTTACTGCGTATTTTGTAACCAAACTACTCTTGGGTATCAAAACCGTTTGTTTTGATACCAAACCTGTTTTCTAAACTTAGTTAAGCATGTTTTAACATGCTTAGCTCTTCACTTTTAGTTTAGTGCTTATATAGGGTCGTAAGGTAAGCGATATAAACAATCGCATATACTTTCGAACCCGACCCGTTTGGTCGATCATTAGGATCCGACCCAACACATTAGGTGACCATAGCATATAGGGGATAACCTTCCGAGGTTATACCTTATGGTCACGGCGTTTAGTTAGTTGTATGATAGGTAGTTTATATGCCTTAGGTAAATGACCAAAATGCCCTTTTTACGCCAAAATTCATATTAAGCATATGTAACATAACTTTTGGTATCTAAACTGATTTGGTAACAATATTAGACATGTTAAGGCATATTTTACTTATCGTAGGACTAGTTAGGCATTCCAAACGCGTTTTACGCGAACGACGCGTTAAAGTAGCATAAGCTACCTAAACGGGTCGTAAGCACTTAGGTTAGGTTTCATTTTAGTATGTAGGCTTTGTTAAACCATACTACATGAGTTCCCATACTCATTTGGTTTACGAGCCCTCATTCTATCCGATCTTCCGATTATAGGTCCGGTTTATTAATGTAGTTACCTATATTAGGTGTCGTTTGATATCCGTGATCTCTAGCATTGTTTGGTTGTTACTCAAGAACTACTAAGCAATCTCAAGTGAGTACATAGACCCCTCTTTTACTGTTTTCCAAACATTTTGGGGTGAAACACATGTGCCTACTTGTTACTTTCATGCTTTCCTGTTTTCACATCATATACTTGCTATGTTCATTAGTACATTTATAGTACATGATTTCATTGTGTTTTATGCTATGTATGCCCATTGTGTGCGTACTTAGTACATTATTTTACATTACATTTTATGCTATGTATGCCCATTGTGTGTGTACTTAGTACATTATTTTACATTACATTTTATGCTATGTATGCCCATTGTGTGCGTACTTAGTACATTATTTTACATTACATTTTATGCTATGTATCCCCACTGTGCGCATACTTAGTACATTTATTATTCATCACATGCTTACATTTTGGTATGACATTTGGTTTGTTTAAATGGGACAATGTACATTCATTAACACCGATCATGCCGGTCGGTAGTAGGTAGTGGTACCATAGGACTTGACAAATCCCATTCCTGAAATCTCGGGTTTTGTTTGGACGTAAGGAATGACCGAATCCGAATACATCTTTTGATAACCTTTACTAAAAGGGTTATCCGACTGTCGCAAGGCTTGGATGTATCAATTTTCACAATACCGCATAGATGTTTATATCAGTATAGCATGCATTTTTTTCACAAAACATAACTTTGATTTAAACCATGTTTTACTTCAATACCTTGTTTTGTGCATTTTACATATGGTTTAGTTGATATATTTCACTTACCATACATAAACATTTTGACATTTACATACACAATTCATGATTTACATTAGACATAAACATTACACATAGACATTAGACATGGTTTTCACATAAACATTTTGACATTTGATTATACATAAACATTTAAATTTGGTGGTTTGGTTTGAGTAAGTGATTTAAGTAACGAGGCGTGTGTAATATCATTTACTTACTTGGGTTTAAGTTGGTAAGGACCGGGAATGTATCGTCATGGCAAGTTCTAGAGTTGTAAGAAACCAAGCGGCTATTCACACAAGAAATGAAAAATGAGCATTTAGTTTAAAGATGTGTATTTGTATGCTCAATTAAAGGCTCAAAACTCACTTTTTGTGGGAATGGGTTTTTTTATGTGATCAAGTATATATAATCAAATTTTAACTAGATTTGTCATGCCGTTTCTTAATTGTCTTATGTTGGTTCTTTTTATAACGACGCTATCGGTTGTAAATTCGTAAAAATATAAACCTTTTTAGAACCTGTTATTCCCAATTTAAACCAAGACAAGTAAAAAAAATGAAAAGTTTTTGAAAAAAATTGGGGTGTTTAGCGGTTCCAATAGAGTTTTGTGTAAGGCTTGTAATTAGGACTTGCAAAATTCAAGGTTTTAGCATCCCCCCCACACTTAAATTACACATTGTCCTCAATGTGTCCCAAAAATAAGTTTTTAGGTTGATTGAATGTGTAAAAAGGTGAGTTAAAAACAAAATTAATGTTACTGGGCATTTGGACAAGGCCCCATGTCGGATGAGCACAGCCCCGTGGTCAGATTGCCAGTACGGAGAACTTACAGAAGGTGGACACGGGGGCATGTGTGGTGAACACGACCCTGTGTTGGGCAAAAGTCTGCATAATTTAGACAAACAGCAGGTCTGGGCGGTGGGCACTGGGGCGTGTCGGTTGTGCACGACCCCGTGTGGACAATCTGCAAACATGTAAAACAGATTTCTGCTTCCGGTTCTCCTGTCCCGGCTTTAGTAGCACTAATGTTTAGTGCTTTAAGCCTCGTATGTACCTGTTTTACTAATAAATACCACACCAAACAATAACAAACATCCTAATTTACCAAAGTTTCATCATCCACATCACAAGTTAAAAAGAAAAGAAATGCAGAAAATTAAAAAGTGTTAAGGGAAGTAAATTGTTCAACAAATGGCACGCAGGCCATGCAATTGTTCATGAGATAAAAGGGTTAACCTGTGAGACCTCCAACCGTGTGATGCTACCTCTAACTCCTCCCGCTCAATCCATGTCATCGTCTTCATCATCATCCCCTCCGTGGCCCGCCATATACTCCCGGATGTTTCCAATATCATCATGCATGTTGGAGATATTTCTTTCTATCACTCCGACCCGGGCGTATGTGTTGCTGGCCATGTTGTAGGTGTTCCTGGTGCACATAAGATTTTCCTGCAATAAATCATGTAAGCTCTGAAATTAGGAAAACTACCTCCTTGAGAGGAGGATTGACCCGGATCACACTGGGGCTGGTAGTGGTACTTGGGAGGAGGACGGGTGTGTGGAGCGTGTAGGACGAGTGTTTCTTGAGGGTTCCACGCATGCCCTTGAACTGTTTGAAAACTGACCGTCCCGTCATCCGCTTCATAGATCAAGTTCATGGAGCGGCAAATGACCATGTCCACTTTTCCCGACCACGGTCCCTTTTGAAAGGACCTCGGCATCCTCGGCACAAAGTGTTTGAAAAGGCGGTAAATCCACCCTCCAAACAGGATAGGAGTCGGGGGAGTAGCAAGTTGGTTCAAATGCAGGTTTCGGAGTAGCAGGTATAGAACATCGAGGTTGGCACGGTTGTGAATGCAATGGAGAACTAGCAGATCACGCAACCCTACAACACCACCACTATCGTGTCTCTGGCATAGAGAGTAGCTGAGAACCCTGTGGATGTAACGATAGAGAGGGTCCCTCAACATTGTGCTCTTAGTTCGGCTCGGGTTATAGTTGTCCTCCCCGATCTGAGCTCAAGCAGCTTGGCGTTGATTTTCTGGAATCTCGCGGAGACCGCCGATGTTCTCTTCATCTCCAACATCCTCTTCCGAGTACAACCCGACAATTGCCCCAAATTGTGCGATTGAGATAGATTACATAGTCCCTCCACAACGGAACTCTACCCCTTCATTGTCAAACGGATCCGCTCTTGTCTTGAAGACGAATGTGCTATAAAATTCCATGTTGTATTCATGCACATAGTGAAGCCGAGTGCAAAGAGTAGCTTGTAATGGGCCGGTGACAATGTTGTTGAAGCGGTCTATTTGGTTCACGGCCTCAAGAGTGTCCATGCACACCTGTCGGGGATTTTCCTCGGGCCTAGTTCTTAGCAAATCATAATGCGCCTGAGCGGCCAACTCACTTGCATTGAATCTGGTAAATTTCTTGGCCATCTGAAAGAAAACACCAAACAATTAGCACGAAACAGTGAAATTTTCGAAGAAAACTGAAAACTGTCGACTGAACACGACCCCGTGTTCAGCGGACACGCCCCATGTTTGCCTGAATTTGGCTGGACACGCCCCCGTGCCCACCGAGCATGACCCCGTGTTCAGGCGTCTGTTTCCCAAAATTCCCATTTTTCGACCCGGTCCCAAAAACTTGAAATTTTTTGGTCCAGTAGGGGCAGTTTTCCCCAAAAATGAAAACCCAAGTGCCGTTTTTCCCAAAACAAACCGTTTACCCCTTCAATTTCATTTTTTTCGGTTCAAAAACAAGGGTTTGGGGTTTTTGTGAGAAATCGGGCAAATCTACAAACAATACAAGTTGTTTTACTTCCTATAACATGTATCTATGTTAATACTAACATATCTAAGCAAACATTTGGAGTTTCATCCGGTTCAAGTTGAAGAACCCTAGATTTTCCCCCAAATCTTGATGTTAAACTACATGCAAGTACTTAAACTAACTAATTATAAGGATAGAATCATGCCTTGACGTTGTTAGAAGAAGGGGAAACGTTGAAATCTGCAGGAATTTTCTCCAGAACCAAAGAGTTTTGGGGAAACGGGGCGTGCGGAATGAAGAAACTGAATGAAAAAGGGGGTTTTATCCCGACAGTTGCGCGAACA
>JARYGA010041565.1:0-83030 GCA_030545235.1 Helianthus tuberosus
AATAGACTATGTGCCTACAATACATTACATTATCAGTTTATGCATTATAAACAGTTTACAAGTTCAGCTTATACAAGATAGAAATCCTTGATTGGTAGGATTTTACATGATTATATATATAGGTGGTTCATATATATGTTGCATGAAATATTTTGCCAAGAACAAAATACCTTCGACTTCAAACTCTATTATTATTCTTTACTCACACGATGAAAATATCGACCTCATGTCTATTGCGGAGCTTATGGCGAACATGATTCCTAAGTGAAATCGATGCACTAAGTATGTAATCAAATGAACATACCAAATGTATTGTTCCATGTTTAAACAAACCAAATGTCATACCCAAAATGTAAGCATGTGAAAACGATGCACTAAGTATGTAATCAAATGAACATACATAGCGTGAAATGTAATGAAAAACGATGTACTAAGTAATGCACACAATGGGCACACCTAGCATGAAATGTAATGTAAAACGATGTACTAAGTAATGCACACAATGGGCACACCTAGCATGAAATGTAATGTAAAACGATGTACTAAGTAATGCACACAATGGGCACACCTAGCATGAAATGTAATGTAAAACAATGTACTAAGTAATGCACACAATGGGCACACCTAGCATAAGATGTAATGAAATCATGTACTATAATGTACTAACGAACATAGCATGTATATGATGTGAAAACAGGAAAGCATGAAAGTAACAAGTAGGCACATGTGTTCCACCCCAAAACAGTTTGGAAAACAGTAAAAGAGGGGTCTATGTACTCACTTGAGATTGCTCAGTTGTCTAAAGATAACCACCAAGTAATGCTATATAATCTCGGAATCAAACGGCACCTAATATAGGTAACTATGTTAATAAACCGGACCTAAATCGGAAGATCGGATAGAATGAGGTTTCGTAAACCAAACGAGTATGGAGACTCGTGTAGTATGGTTCAACAAAGCCTACATACTAATTGAAACCTAACATAATTGTTTACGACCCATTACGACTCGTTTAGGTAGCTTATGCTACTTTAACGCGTCGTTCGCGTGAAACGCGTTCGGACCGCCTAACTAGCCCTATGACAAGTGTTATATGCCTAAACATGTTACATAATCAGTTATGTGACAAAGGTTTAGGTTACATATGCTTAATTACCAATTATACATGAAAAGGGTATTCTGGTAATTTACCTAAGGCATATAAACTACCTATCATACAACTACTTAAACGATGTGACCATAGGGTATAACCTCGGAAGGTTATTCCCTACCTACTATGGTCACCTAATGTGTTTGGTCGGATCCTAATGATCGACCAAATGGGTCGGGTTCGAGGTATAAGTGATTTATTAGATCGCTTACCCTACGACCCTAGACAACGTGGTAATCAGTAGGCATAGTCCCAAGGGACTATAACCAACGTGATTACACTCACGTTGCGAAGTTCAAACGAACTTCGCATTGACCATTACTGGTCAACGCTGAAAGTCAAACAAAGTTTGACTTTCGGACTCGAAAAGCAATAAAATAAGGAAAAGAACGAAAGAATACTTACGAAGGGTCCCCGAATGCTAACCTCGATTAAAAAATCTCAGGTATGAAACAATAGTTTCAACTTAGAGTTTCTTAAATCAAAGTTCTTGTAAGAAATGAGGTTGGGGTGATGGGGTATATATAGTTTTCGGTCCACCGTTGAGATCGTTTCATGGAAACCGTGATTCGATCACATCCGTACACTTGTTGAAAGGTTATGGAAGCTAAATATGATCCTTATCTAATGACTAAGCAATTTAGAACATGTGGAGGAGGATCAAACAGCTGCAAACAGGCTGTTAAAAACTCTGCATCTGGTCTGAAGACCCCATACGCACCGTAGGGTAAATACCCATACGCATCGTAGGGCTTAACTTTGGCAGATTTACACTTTTGGTCCCTGTTATGCAATAAGGTCATTTTTGACACGTTTAAGGCCCGTTAACCCCATTTCAAAGCTCTAAAATGAAGTTAAAGTATAGGGAACTTAAAACATGCTCAAAAATATCTCGGATGTCGGTTCGTTTAGCCGTACGGTTACGATGTTCGGTTAATTACGACGGAATACGCATAAGCGCGAAAAACGATCCAAATGACGCGACGAATGGATTTTTCTTATGGCGAACACTAAAATATAATATAGTCATGCTTACATAAATTTTTGGATGTCCGGATGTATTCAGAACGTAAGTTATGCGCGAAAATGCAAACTTGTGCACTTTTTGACACTTTTAGTCCCTGAATGACCCAAAAGTTTATTTTAGCATACCGAACCCCTCAAAGCCTATTTCTAAGCTATGTAAAGGATATTTAAGGTGTGTTTAACTTATGGTCATGTTCCGGAATGTCTGTTCCAGTACGAATCGTCATACTTTCGCAGTTTGTCAAGTTTAGTCCCTGTAAGCGAATTAACTTGTTTTTGCCATACCAAAGCCTTTAAAACTTATTTCTAAGTTATGTAAAGGTTATTTAAGGTATGTTGAGTATATGTTGATGTTCCGGTGTATTTCTCGCATTAAACTGAGTACGTTTACGCACTAGTTTGCGTATAACTCTCCAGAAAGTGATGTAGAGTTTGAAATTGAATAAAAGTCAAAACATGAAAAATGTAAAACATAACAAAACAAACATTGTGATCAAATAACATTGCTTTATTGATAACAGAACCGTTCATAATGATTACAAGCACAGTTGTTACATCATGCTTCCAGGAAAAGGTGGTTTTCCTCCTCTTAAGGAAGGATACTAGATCTTGTTCAATGTTGCTGAGGATCCCTGATCCTATGAAGACGATGGATTCAGGATCATGGGGATCCATAAGGATTTCTTTCACATCATGTTCTCTTGCCTCCAAGACATCTCTTGGAGGATACTTTAGTTGCTATTGCTCCCTTGGTCTTGAGGCTTGCTTCATTGATGATGTGTAACAATTCTTAGCTTCTTGTTGATTACTCTCAATTTTCACCACTCCCCACGGACTAGGAAGCTTTACACATTGATGATAGGTAGATGGGACTGCCTTCATGTCATGTATCCATGGCCTGCCAAGGATAATATTACAACAAGATAAGCAATCTATAACACAAAATTTTTGATAAGAATGGAGTCCTTCAATATAGATAGGGAGTTTGATGTCCCCCAATGTATTCTTGGTTTCTCCGCTGAATCCCATAAGAACAGAGGATCGTGGGACAATGTCTGATTCAGGAATGTTCATCTTCTTGAGGACATCAAGCTGAATGATGTTCACTGAGCTTCCTCCATCTATCAGGATCCTGCGAACAATGTGGTTAGAAATAAACAGAGTAATAACAAGACCATCATGATGAGGATCCTGAACATCAAGACGATCATCCTCATCAAAAGTTATAAATTTATCCTTGGTGACAGTGGAGGTCCGGATAGGTCTGTCTCCATTATCCATCTTGGTTTCCTTGGCATGTCTTTTGGCTGCTGAAAAGGAAGTACCACAAATGTCTGATCCACCGAATATAAAGTTTATAACTTGTGCATCTACTGGAGGAGCAGGAGCCTTTTCCGGTATCCTTTCAGGATCCTGGATCCTTGACTTCTTTCTTCCCAAGAGCTCCTTCAGGTGCCCCTTGCTTAACAAGTAACCAATTTCTTTCCTAAGTGCAATACACTCTTCAGTGAGATGTCCGAAATCCTCATGATATGCACACCACTTGGATTTGTCTTTTGTAGCGGCTGGTTTATCACTTTTTCTTGGCCACCTAGCTTTCTCACCTATATTCTGCATTGCAAGAATTAGCTCATTGTTATCACCAGAAAAAACTGTATTCAGAAATAGGAGGATAATCCTCATCATCCTCTTCTTGCTCTACTGCATGCACGTTCTGATTGTCAGACTTGTTGTAGGATTTGAACTTGTTATTCTTAAAGTAGGATCCTTGCTTTTCATGTTTTGAGGATCCTGCCAATCTCTCCTGGATCCTTTTGTCATCCTCTAAACGGATGAACCTAAGGGCCCTGGTTCTCACTTCATCAAGATTCCTGCATGGGGTCAAAACAAGATCATCATAGAATAATGAATCCCTAAGCATGTGACAACTGACACTTTTCGGTAACTTTCTTACACTTAAAGTACTCATTTTAGCTACATTTTTATGCATTTCGAACACTCGAACTGCGTATTACATAATATACATCTTAGAATACTTATGGAATATTCAATTATGATGCACATGATTCATTTTATTGGTTACCTTTGAAACAATGTAAACAATGCATCGAAACAACTAGAGCAGTATCTAGTAAACTAGCGTGCTGACGAAAACTCAGGATCCAGCGAAACCATCTAAATTACATCTTTAGGACTCAGACGGAAGTCCAACATCAAATGAACATTAAACCCTATATGGGAATGCAAGGGTTTGGTTTAATATACTACCAATGTCCGGTAGCACCGAAAACTGCCGAAAAGCACTAAAAGCGACGATTTCTACACTTTTCCGCAGAAATTCTGCAGAAATCAGCTTTGTAATATTTTTACGACATGTAAAAATATTATTTAACATAGAATTCATGTGAGGATACATTCGGGTATCATCCGAGCCAATAACTACATCAATTCACACAAGTTACGCAACTTAGCGTTCAAATAACATCTAACCGAAACAATTCAAAACGAATATCCGAACAATGTCAAATATTTTTTTTAATGGTCATCTAGTGATTATTGGATCATTATGGTCTAGTAATGACCATTTAACACCCTTTAAACACCTAGTCACTAATATTTATAAACTTCCTAAAACAACTACCTAAATATTCTAACTTTTTACTAAGTAATTCAAGAAGCAAACATGAGACACCCCCCCCCCCCCCTCATTCACGGTCATAAGACCCTTTGTGGGCCCCACTTTTCTTTCAAATTGTTTAAGTGTTAAATATCTAGATATTATTTGTTAGTTACTAGTGGATTATGTTGGTTATATTTTTTTATAACTTAACCACTAAGTAAACTAGCACTTTACCCATTTTTTTCCCATCTTTTATTACCCAAATAAGCTCTCATCATCTTCATCATCCACCAAGAACACCATAAACCCATTTTATTTCATCACCTCTTTTATGATCAATATGATTTTCTATGGAACATAAGAAGATCTAAATCACTTACAAGTTAAAGAAAGGGTTTTCATCCATTCAAGAGTATTCTACCATCAAGATCTTCATCTTTTTATTTCTTAATCATCCTCCAAGATCATCCCTAGCCTAGTGCTAGAAGTAAGCTTCTAGTTTTATTTATTTTTCATACTTATATTATGTTTATGATTGTTATTATAACTAATAATAACTAAATAATCATACATAATAAACATGAAAAATACAAAGAAGCAAAAATAATAATTATGATTTATTTATGCTTGTTTATGTTGTGATCTAAGACTTGTTAGTTTCATATTTGATCTTGTTATGATGATTATGATATGAAGAACTTGTTAGATAATGTTTTAGAAATATGATCTAACAATTATACATGTTTATGTTAAAGGGTTTTTAACATAAAGGATTACTTGGATGATCATAACCTTTAATTTTGTTAAAGTATTTAATGTTTTTCACTAAAAACAATACTTCTACAAAATTATGAAAAGTAACATACAACATGAGATTTTTATAAAATTTGTTAAAACTAGAAGTAAACTTGGTTTTTGAACTAGTTAGCACATGTTATGATCATGTCCAAAACCCTACATGATTTGGAGATCATTTTGATAAGTTTATGTTATAAAAATCTCATATGTTTTTAGTTAAGATGATTGGGTAAATTGATGGTGATTTGGAAAAGAAAATGATATGTTTATGAAACATGGCCAAATGATTAATACAAAGGTTATATGGCCATTTTTTTTAGAACATTATGTTAACAAAACTATCATTTTTTTTTCTAACAAAGTCTTTACAAGATTAGAAAGTTGGTCTTTCTAAACATAAAATTGACATAAATATATATTTTGGTAAAATACATATTTATTGAACATATCAAGTATGTGCTATGTGTAATTATTTGTATTAGTTATATATACAAGTTAGAGACTTGATAACAATGACACAAATAAATACAAGACATACTTACAACTAAAGACTTACAAGAATACATATAGACACACTTGAAAACAACTTACGGACATTCCGAACTTTCGGACACAACTTATGGTCAAAACGGACGACGGGCGAATCTATGAACATATCGCCATTCGGAGAAGTTACTACGATGCTTAGGCGACCTTTCGATTCGGACGCAAGAATTTCGTTACCATTAACAAAATTCGGACATTTTGAAACTTATAAAAACTATTATGTTTTTATTAACTAAAAAATATATTTAGTTATTTTTATAAAAATGTTTTTTTTATAAAAATGAAAGACTTATACTTTCAAATGGGCTTGCATTTCTTAATGGGCTAGTTTATACAAATGGGCTATCTTTTATAAATGGGCTATTATTTATAAATGGGCTTAACTTCATAATGGGCTTATCAAAACACATGGGCTAAGCCCAAAACCAAACATATGGGCCAAGGCCCAATAACATTAAGCCCAGTACTATTCAAGCCCAACACTATTCAAGCCCAACACTATTTGAGGCCCAACACTATTTGAGGCCCAACACTATTTGAGGCCCAACACTATTTGAGGCCCAACACTATTGAGGCCCAACACTATTTAAGGCCCAGCACTATTTTAAGCCCAATAACTTGAAAACATGGGCTTGGCCCAATGTTACCATTATTGGAAACACAACTATACAATTGATACATATAAGACACGAAATTCAGCGGACTAGATCCGACTATACAACTCACAAGATACAAGATAACATTTATATATATATATATATATTTGGTGAAAAATATATATATAACATTTGAACAACTCATTCATCGAATACACATTTAACGAACAGTAAAGACATACAAGTCTTACACATATTGAAGACACAAGACTTGTACTCAAGTTCTTTACAAAGACCGAAGTGTCTAACAAAAATAAGAACATTTGTAGGTCGCAACGCTATTCAGGACGACCGCACGTGAGATCTTATTTACATCTATTCACAGGACGCGATATTGTGAGTTCATGTCCCCTATTCATTTAAATGTTTTACAACTTTACAACTATCGGGGAAGATACATGTTTAATCGTATGTTAAAGTTAGGGAATGAAACACCTTAGATCATGTGCGAATTAGGGTTATACATCTAAGCACCATTAATCCAGTTTGGACCTAGGTACAAGTGGTTAGATCTAATGGGTTTTGGCGAGCCCCACTCTTGGTCGTGGACCCATACAGAAGAGTGCGTTTGTGTCCCAGTCGATAGGAGTCGACATAAAATCGTCTAGGGTTGGATTGCTTCCTTTTTCGTCACACATATTAATGTCCTTGCAAAACATTAATGATCAACGATTTCATTGACGCTTTACATACTACATCTTTACATACAGATACATTTTATACAACTCACATTTTATGGATACATTTTATACAACTCACATTTTACAGATACATCTCATACAGCTAAACTGCATGAACTCGCTCAACTTTTGTTGATGTTTTCAAACTTAACATGTATTTCAGGAAATTAGTGGATCTGGCAGACATTTCAGTCAAGGAAAGCAAGTATCAAGACTCCATGCCACCATTTGAAGGGTTTGCCCGTTATATACCGCCTCTTTGCGGTGATATAGTGGTCAAAGCCTTGACATTTTAAGACTTACATTTTGATGTATAGAACGATGAAAACGTATTTTCATTTGATGGTTTGTAACAAATACATTTAACTTATGTTGCGTTCTTTCGAAACAATTATGACAATGGCATTGGAGCTTGTTTTATTCATTTAGTATTGTTCACTTATATTGTTATGCAATGAGAACCGATCAGATCACACCTCGCGCTTCCGCTACGAGCGGGTGTGACAGATTGGTATCAGAGCCTCGATTGTAGTGAACCAGGATTCTTTCTCGAGTCTAAGTCTACAATCACTAGGGATCTCTCACGAAAACCTCTTGTTCATGTTGAACAGATTATAAATAAAATTGGACAAGTCAAAAGGTTTTCATTGCATAAACATTTTTCAAGGTCCACTACAGCAAAAATTCATTTCACATAAATCAAGCGAGGACATTTCCATGGGTGAAGTCTATGAGAAACAGACACAATACATTAATAGACTATGTGCCTACAATACATTACATTATCAGTTTATGCATTATAAACAGTTTACAAGTTCAGCTTATACAAGATAGAAATCCTTGATTGGTAGGATTTTACATGATTATATATATAGGTGGTTCATATATATGTTGCATGAAATATTTTGCCAAGAACAAAATACCTTCGACTTCAAACTCTATTATTATTCTTTACTCACACGATGAAAATATCGACCTCATGTCTATTGCGGAGCTTATGGCGAACATGATTCCTAAGTGAAATCTTAAACCTAATTCCGTAAAATATGGTTGCTTTCTCGCGAATGCTGAGATGCCTGACCATGATAATGACGGCGAGGCGAAGGTGGTAACCTTGGACAACAACTCCATTAGTGGGACGAGATCCATGTGACTCATACTAACCAAGGTGGATATACTCTTGTACCTACAAGGAAGATGAAGTACTCATCTTGAAGGTGCCCCTTCAATTGTTATTGTTACAGATTCTTTCCATTTCTATTTCATCTAACGTCGTACCGTCTTGCGAGTAACAACAACGGACGTTGACACGTGAACTATCACGAAGTTTCCTTCTATGTTGAAGGTATATAAACAATAGTGTCCTCTCTCTGACTGATCGCCTGCTCTGAACGAGAGAATGCTAGGGTGACCATGTAAGACAATTTATTATTACGGGGGCCCACGTAATAACAACTTGTAGTGCATGGAAATTCTGGTGGACTCTGCGGGTCAAGCTAATGATCACTATTCATTCAAAATTCTTAAGTTATTACTTGAGATTCAATTCTTCCTATCTAGTAGAACACGAACTGGGGGTGGTTAGTATAACACCCTACAATACAATACAATACAATACAATACAATACAATACAATACAATACAATACAATACAATACAATACAATACAATACAATACAATACAATACAATACAATACAATACAATACAATACAATACAATACAATACAATACAATACAATACAATACAATACAATACAATACAATACAATACAATACAATACAATACAATACAATACAATACAATACAATACAATACAATACGGGAATACAACACATATTTGTTCACACCTAACATTCGATCTATATCACGATTCAGTTGAGACTAGTCATTTAAACAAACAAAACATGTTAGCTACTCATGGAGGATTTTCCTCAACATTCTCGAAATTCTTGAACATGGGTTGGTTCCAGGGTGTCTATGACACTTTATCCTACTTTACCTTACCTTACCTTATCATATTCCACCTTATCATATTTATTGGAAGTGATACAATAAATTCCGTCGTTTGACATTTGTCTTTTTCCAAGGGATGGTATGGCATGAACCATGCTGCAACTCCCTCATTACATTCTATTCGACATCTTTGGAAATTCTAATAATTTTGCTAGAGCTCGTGAAACTCAAGTACTATTACCATAATTGTCACATGGACAAGTAAGACAAAGGATTTTCTCTACTTAGGATGATCAAGGTCTATAGAGTAGGGAATACATATTATATAGACAAAGACCACTGGTTGGTTTCCCCTCCTCAACGAATTTTTTTTTCTTTTTCCATTTAAACATATGACCAATACACGCAAGAGGCATTACACCTTTTGGTTTTGGTTATCCACATTATCATTTATTCAAACATGTATGAACAATATGGTCTTGAGGTTTCTATGACCGATTGATTGTATTCTTCATTCTTGGGCACATGATAGACTTTATTTATTCAAATAAATGTCTAGATTCTTTTAATAGTGTGTATTAAAAAGATCATGGCGCCAAAAGAATCAATTGTTTAAGTTGAAAGTTATGTGTTGAAAACTATTGCTTTTACACAAGACATGGTTTATACATGACATTGTTACGCAAGACATTGTTATACATATCATTTGATGTTGGTTTACACAAGACATTTTGGGCGGTTATTTGTAAGTGATGAGACGTGTGTAATATGATAAAAGCATGGTGGTTACGCCGCTGGTACTTCCTATATATAAGTGCTTATGTTATATTGCATATCGTGGTGTTATTCAAATCTCTTCGACAAAGACAAGACATGACATTTTTGCACAAGACGCGACATCCTCTACACAAGACATAATATTCTATTTCAAGACATGATATATTTATACACTACATTTTTATAGGTTATTTATTTAACCATACATCATTCTTTTATATCATCTGATTTTCATATCTATTTTCATATGATTTTATAAAAGAACACGATCATAACTGGAGCCAATATTGTTGGTTACACTTGATGCTTTCACGATATCTCAAGGGTTGTTTCCATACTACGTAACACCCGAATTCAAACACCCTGAGTGTTACATTTTGGGTTTAGCCTCGGAGATCCGAAGCATGACAGCATCATCCCTCCCTACCTCAATCACTCAAACAATAACTCTCGCCATGAGAGAAATGAAGGCAACTGCTGCCATAAACGATTTTGGTACCAGGATGTATGCTGGTAACTTGCCGAAATCCTAAATGTGACAAGTGAGACGTTCATCATGAGGGCAATTGCAAAAGCACCAAGAGTAGCAGTGTACTGATACCGGGCGCAAAACAAAGGCTAGTAAGAAGATAATACTTAAGAACGGATCTAGCTAATGAATAAGTGTGTGTGTGGCTAGAACTATGAATACTCCACAAAATCCCAATGAAGTCATGAGTACGTACACTCTACGATCATCATGTACCAATTCTTTTAATACCAACACCGAGCTTAGCTATTGTCTTTAAATGTTAAGCATATACTCGAATTAGAGACATGTTGGACACACATTACTATATCAACTTAGCTAATGGGAAATTAGCTGACTCTTGTCAAATCATAAAGGGTCACCGTTACGTATCCTATCAATCAACATTTCACATCTATATTATTTGATACCATTGCCGATTTTTAGCTTTATCGCAACATTTCACATGCATAGTTTCATGGCTAGTGACGGGATTGTCCTAGCTACAAATTGGGATTGGGTTATCCTACATCTAAACATAGGGATTGGGTTGTCCTCTACATTTGTACAGTGAAGTCCTTACCACACAGAATTTAAAATGTACTTGGCCTAGAGTCAAGTAAGCTAGACGTCTCCTCATTCTATAGAATTGGCAAAAAGTAAACTAGTCAAGTCTAGAGCTAAAATTCAATATCGATCTCTTACCCGTTCTGTTAGGTAGTTTCGAAGTAGTGGTTGGCATGGATTGGTTATCCGATAACCTAGCCGAAGTCTTCTGACATGAGACGATCATTCGCCTACCACTGCCGAACAAAGAGACATTTGTTATTCATGGAGAGAAGCATGACACACCATTGCGGATCATTAATTGCATGAAGGCACAAAAGTGCTTACGGAAAGGTTGTATTGCCTTTCTAGCACTTGTTGTAGACAAGAAGGCCGTTGGGCCACAGATGACAGATATTCTTGTGATAAAATAATTTCCAGAAGAATTTCCTAAAGACTTGCCAGGACTACCACCATATCGACAAGTCAAGTTTCACATCGACTTCGTAACGGGAGCTTCACCCGTAGCCAAATCTCCATATCGATTAGCACCTTCTGAACCTTGTAGTTGACCGAATAAGGACGTTGTGAGTTCATAACCCACACTGTTTACCATTATACATCTTTATAAAGGTTTTGGGGGTGGAACGACATGTAAGTTTTGCAAAAGTGCACAACATTTCGATGAACGAAAATTCATATTTCTAAACCATGTTATAAATGAATTTCCAACTAACTCAAATGGTTTATGAAAGGTTCTAGCTTCTACTCTAAGTTAGACTTACAATTTGGGTATCACCAATTACGAATTCAAGGGGAAAGCATACCGAAAACGGCTTTTAAAACTCGTTATAGTTATTACAAGTTTCTTGTAATGCCTTTTTGGGTTAACGAACGCACTAGCGGTCTTTATGGATTTAATGAATCACGTGCGCAAGCCATATCTCGACAAATTCGTCATAATATTCATTGACCACATTTTTTTTTATACTCACGATTGACAGATGAGCACGAACAACATTTGAGAACCATTTTCGAGCTACTAAAGATGGAGAAACTATACACGAAATTTTCCTAGTGCGAATTTTGGATTCGCAAAGTACAATTTCTCGGGCATGTAATGAACGAGAAAGGCATTCAAGTAGACCCAGCTAAGATTGAAGCAAATGAGGATTGAGAAGTGCCCAAGACTCCAACTGGAGTCCGACAATTTTTTTTTTTTTTTTTTTTTTTTTTTTTTTTGGGATTAACGGGATATCATCGGAGATCTATTGAGATTTTTTTTTAAAATTACTCAATTGCTAACCTCCCTCACCCATAAAGACAATAAATTCACCCCAATCGAAAAACAAGAAATAGCATTAAAACTTATTCTTAAGATTGGTGCATAGCATTTTACAATCTTATCATTATCCGACGATACCGATGACTTTGTTGTAAACTATGATGCTTCGCATCAAGGATTGGGTTGCGTACTCGTGCAACGTGAAAAAGTTATCGTGTACACGTCGCGCCACTTAAAAAGTTCACGAGAAGAACTATACCACTCTCGACCTTGAGTTAGGCACGGTGGTATTCACTTTAAAAATTATGGCGACATTACTTATATGGTACTCAATGCATTATTTTCACGGATCATAAAAGTCTTCAACACATATTCAACCAAAAAGAATTAAATATACGTCAACGATGTTTGTTGAATTGTTGAACGACTATGATTGTGAAATAAAGTACCATCCGGGCAAGGCAAACGTTGTAGCAGATGCCTTGAGCCGCAAGGAGCGAGTTAGAACACTGAGAGTTCAAGCATTAGAGAAGATGATTCACAAGCGCTCAAGGAAGAGCATATTCAAGCAGAAACACTTCGAGGCATGAAGGAACAATTAGTGTAAAGAAGATGGAACTTTATACATTATGAGTCGAAATTGGGTTCTATTCTTTGGCGGCCTTCGAGGTGATATTTTGAGGAAGCACATAGGCCTAAGTAGCGAAAGAATACTACTGGTGGCCTAACCTCAAAAGTGATATCGCGACTTATATCGGAGAATGCTTGACTTGCGCGAAAGTAAAAGTCGAGTAGCAAAATCCCTCGGACTTGTTACAACAACCCGAGATTCCCGTTTGGTAATGGGAACAAATATCGATGTACTTCATTACGAAGTTACTCAGGACCTCAAGAGGTCACTACATGATATGTGTAATCATCGATAGACTAACAAAGTCCACGCACTTCTTACCGATTTGGTAGAAGGATAATACTGAGAAACTAGCGGAACTCTATCTCAAAGAAATAGTGGCTCGTCATGGAGTGCCTATTTCAATCATTTCAGACCGAGACGGTCGTTTTATTTCTAGAATTTGGAAATCATTTCAACAGGCCTTTGGATCTCATTTGAATCCAAGTACAGCCTTTCATCCATAAACTGACGGCCAGAGCGAACGGACAATCCAAACACTCGAATATATGTTTCGCGCATGTGTTATGGATTTAGGCGGCAATTGGGATACTCATCTACCTTTAGTTGAGTTTTCCTACAATAACAGCTACAATACTACTATACAAGCTGCACCGTTTGAAGCTCTTTATGGTCGAAAGTGTCGCTCTCCGCTAAGTTGGGCGGAAACAGGCGATAGTTAATTTATTTGGTCCGAAACTAGTCCAAGAGACTACGGATAAAAATTTTCAGACCCGAGACCGTATCAAGACGGCTCGCGATCGACAAAAGTGCTACGCAGATAAAAGACGAAAACCATTATCTTTCGAGGTTGGAGACAAAGTCTTGTTGAAAGTCTCGCCTTGGAAAGGCGTAGCGAGGTTCGGTAAACGTGGAAAGCTTAACCCACGTTACATTGGACCATTTGAAATCTTAGAAAAGATTGGCACTGTTTCCTACAAGTTGAAGTTACCAGATGAACTTAACAGTATGCACGACACGTTTCATGTGTCGAATCTTAAAAAGAGTCCAACAAAAGCAACCGTTATCATTCTATTCGCATTGATGACAAATTCCAATTCACAAAGCACCTATTAAGGTCATGGACCGGAAGGTCCAGAAAATACAAAGGAGTCGTCACATATTAGTAAAAATTCGTTGGAACTCTCGACACGGACCCCAATATACTTGGGAACGTGAAGATCAAATCAAAGTCAAATATCCTCACCTGTTTGAGAACAATCCTGCAAAGGATGACTCAGCTTGAATTTCGGGACGAAATTCTCAATAACAGGGGGAGAATGTGACAACTGACACTTTTCGGTAACTTTCTTACACTTAAAGTACTCATTTTAGCTACATTTTTATGCATTTCGAACACTCGAACTGCGTATTACATAATATACATCTTAGAATACTTATGGAATATTCAATTATGATGCACATGATTCATTTTATTGGTTACCTTTGAAACAATGTAAACAATGCATCGAAACAACTAGAGCAGTATCTAGTAAACTAGCGTGCTGACGAAAACTCAGGATCCAGCGAAACCATCTAAATTCCATCTTTAGGACTCAGACGGAAGTCCAACATCAAATGAACATTAAACCCTATATGGGAATGCAAGGGTTTGGTTTAATATACTACCAATGTCCGGTAGCACCGAAAACTGCCGAAAAGCACTAAAAGCGAAGATTTCTACACTTTTCCGCAGAAATTCTGCAGAAATCAGCTTTGTAATATTTTTACGACATGTAAAAATATTATTTAACATAGAATTCATGTGAGGATACATTCGGGTATCATCCGAGCCAATAACTACATCAATTCACACAAGTTACGCAACTTAGCGTTCAAATAACATCTAACCGAAACAATTCAAAACGAATATCCGAACAATGTCAATTTTTTTTTAATGGTCATCTAGTGATTATTGGATCATTATGGTCTAGTAATGACCATTTAACACCCTTTAAACACCTAATCACTAATATTTATAAACTTCCCCTAAATATTCTAACTTTTTACTAAGTAATTCAAGAAGCAAACATGAGACACCCCCCCCCCTCATTCACGGTCATAAGACCCTTTGTGGGCCCCACTTTTCTTTCAAATTGTTTAAGTGTTAAATATCTAGATATTATTTGTTAGTTACTAGTGGATTATGTTGGTTATATTTTTTTATAACTTAACCACTAAGTAAACTAGCACTTTACCCATTTTTTTTCCATCTTTTATTACCCAAATAAGCTCTCATCATCTTCATCATCCACCAAGAACACCATAAACCCATTTTATTTCATCACCTCTTTTATGATCAATATGATTTTCTATGGAACATAAGAAGATCTAAATCACTTACAAGTTAAAGAAAGGGTTTTCATCCATTCAAGAGTATTCTACCATCAAGATCTTCATCTTTTTATTTCTTAATCATCCTCCAAGATCATCCCTAGCCTAGTGCTAGAAGTAAGCTTCTAGTTTTATTTATTTTTCATACTTATATTATGTTTATGATTGTTATTATAACTAATAATAACTAAATAATCATACATAATAAACATGAAAAATACAAAGAAGCAAAAATAATAATTATGATTTATTTATGCTTGTTTATGTTGTGATCTAAGACTTGTTAGTTTCATATTTGATCTTGTTATGATGATTATGATATGAAGAACTTGTTAGATAATGTTTTAGAAATATGATCTAACAATTATACATGTTTATGTTAAAGGGTTTTTAACATAAAGGATTACTTGGATGATCATAACCTTTAATTTTGTTAAAGTATTTAATGTTTTTCACTAAAAACAATACTTCTACAAAATTATGAAAAGTAACATACAACATGAGATTTTTATAAAATTTGTTAAAACTAGAAGTAAACTTGGTTTTTGAACTAGTTAGCACATGTTATGATCATGTCCAAAACCCTACATGATTTGGAGATCATTTTGATAAGTTTATGTTATAAAAATCTCATATGTTTTTAGTTAAGATGATTGGGTAAATTGATGGTGATTTGGAAAAGAAAATGATATGTTTATGAAACATGGCCAAATGATTAATACAAAGGTTATATGGCCATTTTTTTTAGAACATTATGTTAACAAAACTATCATTTTTTTTTCTAACAAAGTCTTTACAAGATTAGAAAGTTGGTCTTTCTAAACATAAAATTGACATAAATATATATTTTGGTAAAATACATATTTATTGAACATATCAAGTATGTGCTATGTGTAATTATTTGTATTAGTTATATATACAAGTTAGAGACTTGATAACAATGTCACAAATAAATACAAGACATACTTACAACTAAAGACTTACAAGAATACATATAGACACACTTGAAAACAACTTACGGACATTCCGAACTTTCGGACACAACTTATGGTCAAAACGGACGACGGGCGAACCTATGAACATATCGCCATTCGGAGAAGTTACTACGATGCTTAGGCGACCTTTCGACGCGGACGCAAGAATTTCGTTACCATTAACAAAATTCGGACATTTTGAAACTTATAAAAACTATTATGTTTTTATTAACTAAAAAGTATATTTAGTTATTTTTATAAAAATGAAAGACTTATACTTTCAAATGGGCTTGCATTTCTTAATGGGCTAGTTTATACAAATGGGCTATCTTTTATAAATGGGCTATTATTTATAAATGGGCTTAACTTCATAATGGGCTTATCAAAACACATGGGCTAAGCCCAAAACCAAACATATGGGCCAAGGCCCAATAACATTAAGCCCAGTACTATTCAAGCCCAACACTATTTGAGGCCCAACACTATTTGAGGCCCAACACTATTTGAGGCCCAACACTATTTGAGGCCCAACACTATTTGAGGCCCAACACTATTTGAGGCCCAACACTATTGAGGCCCAACACTATTTAAGGCCCAGCACTATTTTAAGCCCAATAACTTGAAAACATGGGCTTGGCCCAATGTTACCATTATTGGAAACACAACTATACAATTGATACATATAAGACACGAAATTCAGCGGACTAGATCCGACTATACAACTCACAAGATACAAGATAACATTTATATATATATATATTTGGTGAAAAATATATATATAACATTTGAACAACTCATTCATCGAATACACATTTAACGAACAGTAAAGACATACAAGTCTTACACATATTGAAGACACAAGACTTGTACTCAAGTTCTTTACAAAGACCGAAGTGTCTAACAAAAATAAGAACATTTGTAGGTCGCAACGCTATTCAGGACGACCGCACGTGAGATCTTATTTACATCTATTCACAGGACGCGATATTGTGAGTTCATGTCCCCTATTCATTTAAATGTTTTACAACTTTACAACTATCGGGGAAGATACATGTTCAATCGTATGTTAAAGTTAGGGAATGAAACACCTTAGATCATGTGCGAATTAGGGTTATACATCTAAGCACCATTAATCCAGTTTGGACCTAGGTACAAGTGGTTAGATCTAATGGGTTTTGGCGAGCCCCACTCTTGGTCGTGGACCCATACAGAAGAGTGCGTTTGTGTCCCAGTCGATAGGAGTCGACATAAAATCGTCTAGGGTTGGATTGCTTCCTTTTTCGTCACACATATTAATGTCCTTGCAAAACATTAATGATCAACGATTTCATTGACGCTTTACATACTACATCTTTACATACAGATACATTTTATACAACTCACATTTTATGGATACATTTTATACAACTCACATTTTACAGATACATCTCATACAGCTAAACTGCATGAACTCGCTCAACTTTTGTTGATGTTTTCAAACTTAACATGTATTTCAGGAAATTAGTGGATCTGGCAGACATTTCAGTCAAGGAAAGCAAGTATCAAGACTCCATGCCACCATTTGAAGGGTTTGCCCGTTATATACCGCCTCTTTGCGGTGATATAGTGGTCAAAGCCTTGACATTTTAAGACTTACATTTTGATGTATAGAACGATGAAAATGTATTTTCATTTGATGGTTTGTAACAAATACATTTAACTTATGTTGCGTTCTTTCGAAACAATTATGACAATGGCATTGGAGCTTGTTTTATTCATTTAGTATTGTTCACTTATATTGTTATGCAATGAGAACCGATCAGATCACACCTCGCGCTTCCGCTACGAGCGGGTGTGACAAAGCAAACCCATTTTAAAGGCTTCCACAACCGTGGCTATATCCAGGTTAGGGATATCTAAGGATTCTTTACTAAACTTAGTGATGTAGTCTCTAAGTGATTCATTTTGACCTTGTGTTACCCTATATAGGTCACTAGTTAATCGTTCAAATTTTCTACTACAAGAAAATTGACTATTAAACAGATTAACTAGATTAGCAAATGAAGTAATAGAGTAAGGGGGAGGACTTAGCAGCCATTTAAGAGCAGATCCTGTAAGTGTGGATCCAAAACCCCTGCATAGACACGCTTCTTTTAACCTTTCAGGAATTGGATTGATCTCCATCCTCGTCCTGTATTGAGCTACATGTTCCTTTGGGTCCGTTGAACCATCATAGAGCTTCATAGTTGGTATCTGGAACCTTTTGGGTATCTCAGCATCACAAATAGGTGGTGCGAAGCGAGATATCCTATGGCTACCATCTGCAATTTCAGGAATGGGTTTAACCACTCCTGGTATGCTGGATATCATGTCCTTAAGCTTCTGTAACTCCCTAGCCATAGCCTGATTGATACCTGTATCCTGCATAGAGCCATGGTTAGTGTTATATGAATTGTTAAAAGTGTTACCTCCCACAGGATTTGAGTTAGGAATTGCAGATGTGAATCCATATTGACGGGATTCTGGAATGATGGAAGGACCAGAAGAGGCAATGGTTTGCATTGGAATGAAGTCTCCTTGATGAACATCTGTGCTTGGGGGTTGTATACTTCTCAAGAATCCTTGATCCTGAAAGGTGTTGGATCCTTGCACCTGAGAGGGTCCCTGAGGCTGAGAGGATCCTTGAACCTGAAATGATCCATGGACCCCAGAGGATCCTTGGACTGTGTGCACTCCCAAATATCCTCCTGAGCTGGCAAAGGATCCCGGATGCGGGAAAGATGATCCCGAAGGCTGAAAATAGGATCCTTGAGGCTGGAATTGAGACCCAAAAGCCTGACTCATAGTTGTTGCTCCATAACGCCTCCCCACCGGTTTAGTTTGGAACTGGACGTTTAGGGTTGCAGATTGCTAGGCAGTCATAGCTGGAGTGTCAAAATCCAGTGACCTTGGTATCAGAGGAAAGCGATCCTCCACTGATTTCTTCTGTTTCTTGATGTCAGCGATCTCCCGGAGGATCCTTTCGTTGGTTTTGTCCTGCTCTTGTACATGATCTCTCATCTGCAAAATCAAAGTAAAAAGATCACTGGTAGTAGGATTAGAAGAAACATAAGAAGTTGGTGGTTTCGGAAAAATGGGGCTTTGTCTCTTCGCAGCATTTTCAGCATTCTTCTGGGATCCAGAAGGTGGTGGAGGCAAAGGAGGAACGCCCTGTGAAGAACTCATTGCCGGCATAGAGCTTGATGTGTTCTTTGTTGAAGAAGCCATCTGCATGGTTGTAATGAACCGAAATGATCACAAGAACAATAATTTCTCAAGAACGAAGCACCAATTGCCCCACGGTGGGCGCCAAACTGTTTTGGTCAAAAATCAAGCAAAGATAATGCAACCAAACTTTCTATTGTGAGGTGTGATACTTGAATCAATGAACAATATTAAGGATCACTCAGAAATTTAATGAACAAATGACACAGAGATTTATACGAGGAAAAATCCCTTGATCAAGAGTTGATCTCCGGCACAAAAAACCTCGGGTGATGGAAACTACCGATCACCAACTAAGATTAAACAAAATTAAGATTACAACTCAGGATGATAACAAGTTTGTTACAAGGATCACTAGTGTGCAATGTGCAATAAAACGTATGAAATCGCCAAGTATTGCTTGAGAGCTGACTGAGAGTTGTTACGAGTGTGTTTGTATGCCAAAATTAGCTAAGTGTTCTATCCACCTTGTTATCCCCATTTTTAAATTAGAAATAACTAAGTTAACAAACTATCCGATAATCATGCAAGCTCCCCATGATCTCCACAACGTCTATAATGGTCAAACACGTGCGGAAGCTGTAGACAATATGCTCCAGGAATTTCGGTGAGACTTGGTCCATGCACTTGTTCCTGCAAAACAAGTTTACTTACAAAGAAGACAATTGTTAGTAGTAAGATAATAACAGTGATCCTGAATCCTGATCCTGCGACACCTGTTGAGGATCCTTAATTCAAACAGAATTGAGGATCCATAATCCTCGTAGCACTTGAGGACCCATGATCCTTAGGATTTATAAAATCCTCCCCTAATAGTATCGATTCTCTTCTTTGAATCAGCTAACAGGGGTGCAAGCTTTCTGAAATCGGCTGTATACAAAAAAGAAAAAGAAAATTAGTACAGGATATAAGACAGGATCATCCTTAAGCCCTAAATCCTACCCTTTCTCAACCACTTCACCGGATAATCCGCTCATCAGGGATTGAATCTCTTTTTACAAAGAAAAACTTGGATTTCCATTCCTCTTCGTTCCTGGTGGCTCGGAGTATCAGTGGATCGCTGGAAGTGGAATAGAACAAAAATCGGCAAGAGCCATGGCATCTAAGCCGGTATGCTAGGGGAAGATCATGAACAGAGAGATCAGGAATGTGCTTGTTCTTGATTTGATCAAGAACAAATAGAACTCGCCAAAGCATTGGCATGGTTTGACTGAAATAGATTTTTGTGATGTTAAAGAATTCGGTGATGAAATCAGGAAACGGAAATTGCAACCCTAAGGTAAAAGGAAAAGCATTAAAACATAACCATTCATCGGAGACCATGTCCGACCGGATTTCCCGACCAGATTTTCTCCAGGACTACCTCCGCAACGACAAATCGAATTCCATATAGACTTGGTTCCAGGAGCTGCTCCTGTAGCCAAGGCTCCCTATTGTCTTGCACCATCCGAAATGCAAGAATTATCTACACAACTCCAGGAGTTGTTGGATAAAGGATTCATAAGGCCAAGCTTCTCGCCCTGGGGAGCTCCAGTATTGTTCGTGAAGAAGAAGGATGGAACACTACGGATGTGTATCGATTACAGAGAACTGAACAAACTCCCGATCAAGAATCGGTATCCACTACCGAGGATTGATGACTTATTTGATCAGTTGCAAGGATCAAGCTACTATTCCAAGAATGACCTTTGATCTGGATACCATCAGCTAAGAATCCAAGAGGAAAGCGTACCAAAGACGGCATTCAAAACACGTTATGGGCATTACGAGTTCCTTGTGATGCCATTCGGACTGACGAACGCGCCAGCGGTCTTTATGGATCTGATGAACCGCATATGCAAACCATATCTCAATAAATTCGTGATTGTATTTATCGATGATATCCTGATTTACTCGCGAACTAAAGAAGAACACGAGCAACATCTCAGAACCATTCTGGAACTACTGAAGAAGGAGAAACTATATGCAAAGTTCTCAAAGTGCGAATTCTGGATTCGCGAAGTACAATTTCTTAGTCACGTTATGAATGAGAAGGGCATTCATGTAGACCCGTCCAAGATAGAAGCAATAAAGAATTGGGAAGCCCCCAAAACCCCAACTGAAGTTCGACAATTTTTGGGCTTAGCGGGCTATTATCGACGGTTTATTGAGAATTTCTCAAAGATAGCTCAACCGCTAACTTCCCTTACCCAGAAAGACAAGAAATACGACTGGGGTGGCAAGCAGGAAGAAGCCATCCAACTACTCAAGAATAAGCTATGCAATGCACCGATACTATCCTTACCCAAAGGAACTAAAGACTTCGTGGCATACTGCGACGCTTCACGACAAGGTTTGGGTTGCGTGCTCATGCAACGCCAGAAAGTCATCGCTTGTGCTTCAAGACAATTGAAGGTTCATGAAAGAAACTATACCACTCAAGACGTGGAACTCGGCGCAGTGGTGATCGCCTTGAAAATCTGGCGGCATTATCTATATGGTACTCGATGTACAATCTTCACAGATCACAAAAGCTTACAGCACATATTTGATCAGAAAGAACTAAACATGCGACAGCGATGTTGGGTCGAGCTGCTGAACGATTATGACTGTGAGATTAAGTACCATCCTGGAAAGGCAAACGTTGTAGCAGACGCTTTGAGTCGAAAAGAAAGGGTTAAGACCCTAAGGGTTCGAGCATTAGAAATGACAATTCGAACGAACCTCACCGCACGTATTCGTGATGCACAACAAGAAGCCCTTAAAATGGAAAACCGTAAAGTTGAATACCTACGGGGCATGTTGAAGTATATGGTGCCAAATAAAGAGGGAGCCCTATACTTTAAGAAGCGTATTTGGGTTCCGCTCTATGGCGGTATTCGAGAAGTCATCCTTGATGAAGCACATAAATCGAGATACTCGATCCATCCAGGATCGGACAAAATGTATCCAGACTTAAAAGAATACTATTGGTGGCCGAGACTCAAGAGCGATGTTGCTGTTTATGTTGGAAAAATGCCTAACCTGTGCTATAGTTAAGGCTGAATATCAGAAACCATCCGGCCTACTACAACAACCAAAGATACCCATGTGGAAGTGGGAGCAAATCTCGATGGACTTCGTAACGAAATTACCCAGGACCCCGAGAGGGCACGATATGATATGGGTAATAGTTGATCGATTAACGAAATTTACGCATTTCTTACCAATCCGAGAGAAGGATAGCACTGGAAAGCTTGCAGAGATATACTTAAGGGAAATTGTGGCACGTCATGGAGTCCCTATCTCAATCATTTCAGACAGAGATGGACGCTTTGCCTCAAGAATCTGGCAATCCTTTCAGGAAACCATTGGATCTCAGCTAGATCTAAGCACGACATTCCATCCACAAACAGACGGCCAGAGCAAACAGACTATACAAACGTTACAAGATATGCTTTGCGCATGTGTTATGGACCTAGGCGGCAGCTGGGATACTCATCTACCTTTAGTTGAGTTTTCCTACAATAACAGTTATCATACGAGCATAAAAGCCGCACCGTTCGAAGCTCTATATGGCCGCAAGTGCCGATCGCCCTTATGCTGGGCAGACGCTGGAGACAAACAAATGGTTGGTCCTGAACTTGTACAAGAGACAACCGACAAAATTATGCAGATCCAAGAGCGCATTAAGGCGGCTCGAGATCGACAAAAGAGCTACGCGGATCGAAGACGAAAACCATTAGAATTCGAGGTTGGAGACAAAGTGTTGTTAAAGGTCTCACCTTGGAAGGGCGTAGTCAGATTCGAAAAACGTGGGAAGCTGAATCCCCGATACATCGGACCATTCAAGATTCTAGAAAGAATTGGTACCGTGGCTTTCAAATTGGAGTTACCGGAAGAACTTAATGGAGTACATGATACGTTTCATGTATCCAACCTCAAGAAGAGTCCAACACAAGAAAACGTGATCATCCCTGCGGATGAAGTGCATATTGATGATGCCCTCCGATTTACAGAACAACCTGTTGAGGTTACCGACTGCAAAGTCAACAAGACCAGGAGGAGCAGTGTGAAACTTGTCAAAGTACGTTGGAACTCTAAGCACGGACCCGAGTACACGTGGGAACGTGAAGACCAGTTCAAAGAAAAGTATCCCCACCTGTTCAAGAAGACTCCTGCGAGAGCTAGTTCAGCCTGAATTTCGGGACAAAATTCTTTTAACGGGGGGAGACTGTGACAACTGGCACCAAACCGGTAATTTTCGTACACTTTAATTATTACTTGATGATTACAGTTATGTGCTTTAATGTCAGCATTATCTGATTACATACAATACAAGTGAATTCATGCATGTTGTATACTACAAGAATTACTTTATGCATTAATAAGCAAGTGTTGCATCAGAAATACTAGTAAACTCACCGGTAAGACACAATGTGTCAACAGAACTGCAGAAAGCAGACAAACATTAGAATTAGGGCCTAGGTGTAGGTCCAACGACAAGAATACATTAAAACCCAACAGTACATACAAGGGTTTATATATATACTCTCCGGAAGCAAAAATAAGCACTAAAAAGCACCCGAAACGCACTTTAAGTGCAGAATTTTACACAAATCAGCTATAAATCAGCTTTTAACATATAATTATCATGCATAATTTATGTTTCATCGTCCAGAATATTTCTCCAAGTGTTGGGAATTGAAAGAGTTACAAAAAGATAGTTAATAAACACTAAACGGTGCAATTTAGCACTTTAACGGAACAGTGCCTAACCGAACAACCGGACATCACCCGGAACACCAACATAATGCTAGAAGCATTGTTTTTATTTTTCTGAGCTAGTTAGGGTCCCCGAACATCTTAACACACTATATATTTAATAACACACCATAAGGCACTAACTAAACATTTGATTTCTAAATAATCACTAACTAATAGTTGGAAATATTACACTTACCCCCCCCCCCTAATGTTGGACGGTTGGGAGGCATAATCCCACATGGGATTTTAATTTCATATTTTATTAGATCATGTTTGTACTAACTAAGGCATATTATACAAGAGTTAAACCCAACATTTGGTTATAAGTAATGCACACAAGATCCTCACTTCATTCTTCACACACTCAAAACACACACCACTCCTTCCTTCCCCCTTGGAGCTCTCGGCCGACCTCACCACCACCTACAACCACCATCATCCATCCATTCTCATATATTTCAAGCTCGTACAAAGGTGTGAAAGGTCATACAAAGAAGCTAGGTGCTTCCGGAAGTCCAAGGACCTTCTCCGTTTGCTATTAACCACCTCATTTATCCTCTTGAACATTCCTAGCCTTGTGCTAGTGGTAAGTTTCTTAGATCATCATCTTCTTTATATTTTTTATGGTTAATAGTAAAAGAATGATGAAATACCAAGAAACACTAAGAACATAAACAAAGTCTTGACATAAACTAACAAAGTGATGGAGTAGTGTTAAAATGATGATGAAATCATGATATACTTGTGTTTTTATGCTTGTTGATTATTGTTTGCTAGTAAAAATGATATGGTTCATCACATGGACTTGCTAGATCATGTTTAAAGACATGAACTAGGAAGATGTGAAAGATAGAGATATGTAGGATGATGGAATCATCCACACATAACTATGAACTTGAATAAATGAAAGTTTTCTTGAAAAATAAAGACCAAATAAGTTGTAATCTTGTAGATCTAAAGATCTATGAGTGGTTTTTCGAAAGAACCAAGTGAAAGTAATAAGTTTTGATAAAACTTGGATCTTACATAAACTAATCACACTTTTAGTGGGTAAACAAGTGTAGGAACACTTGTGTAAAAAGAAAATTTTACAAAGAAATATTTTTAGAAAATATGACTAGAAGTTGTAAATGTTCAAACTCTTTAAAAATAAAGTTTTTAAAGAGCTAATCACCTTTTGGAAGGTAACAAGACTTACTAAATACCCTAGTAAGTTACTACGCGTTTTTATAAATTATCAAGTTCATGAAGTAGAGCAATTAGTATATGTTGTTGATTGTTGTTGAAAATTGATTGTTGATGATTCAAAAGAAAATAAACACATGTTTTGAAAACATGGGAAACCTCCATTTTTAGGGGAAACTCTGTCAAAATTTTTATAAATTTTGACACTTAGAAAAATATAAGTTTTGAGAAACTTATTCCCTAAAAATGTGTCTAGAAAATTTACCAAGGTTTCCCTAATTTTTGTGACAAGAAATGATGATTTCTTCAAGATAAAAATTGATACTAAGTATGTATATTTTTTAGAAATATATATATTTATTGGTCACCAAACTTTGTGCTATGTGTATGTAGTATGTATTATACTTGATAGTGTATTAGGACTTGAAAATACACTAACTATTCTTGAGAAGTAAAACACAAAAATACACATACAACATACAAGATACACAATTCGGGTGCAAAATACAAGAAACTTATATTTATTTTTGAGAAAATAATATAAGTAACACACATAGTTAAAAATATAAATTATTTTTAACACAAGAATACATATACAAAAGATAGTGACTCGTGCTTATGTGATACAAGTCTAGTGACTAACGTTAAGAAAACACTTATAGGTCATGACGTTAATTAAGAAAATCCGGTGAAGTTTACGACGCAAGGAACGCAAATTTGTGAGTTCATGCTCCCCCTTTTCTTTTAATTGTTTACAGTTTTATAACTTTGGGGGTGAAATACATGTACAAATGTTACGATGTTTATAAATGGTATGATACAAAAATAAGAAGCACTCTTGGTGAGAACGAGTACCAAGTATGATGCGTTTTGAGAATACAAGAATACAAGAAGCACTCTTGGTGAGAACGAGTACCAAGTATGTTGCGTTTTGAGAAATGATACGAGAAATCATGTCACGAATAGGGTACCATAAGCACCATTAATCAACAATATACCTAGACCGCAGAACAAAAGGTTAGATCTAATGGGTGTCGGGCAACCACACTCTTGGTGAGAACGAGTACCAAGCAGTGCTTTTGTGTCTCAGAATATGCCAACTAGAAAAATGCCTAAGGTTTGGTGACTTCCTATGTCGTGTCACATGTTAATGGCCTTGCAACCCATTAACAACTTAATACATACATGAATACTTGATTTATACATGAATACTCGCTTTACACAAGATACATACCATGTTTTTCATATAAAGTATACAAACAAGAACTGCATGAATTCACACCAACATTATGTTGCCATTTTTTTTTTCCAAAACTCACATGTATTTCAGGTAACTAGAAGTGGATGTGCGCGCGGCCTTACTCATGCTTGTGGATGTCGCTTATGTTTACCTTTAAATAAAGTTGTAAACTTTTTAAGACAATGTTTTATGCTATCTCGCGATGTAAACGCTAAATTATGTTTTCAAATTATGAAATGTTTGGTATTTGAAGATATTTTTACGAGCATGTAGTATGTTTACCTTTCATGATCACACCTGGTGCTTCCGCCGCAGAAAGGGGTATGACACAATTAAATTATAAAAGTGGTTCTAGCCCAATCTTATTTAATAAAAATAGACCTAGCAAAATTAATTTCTAAAAGTGAGTCTAGCCCAATTTAATTATAAAAGTTAGCCTAGCCCAATTGATTAATAAAAATGGGCTTAGCCTATTTGATTATGTAAATGACCTAGCCCAAATTTTTAAAAATTATTTATACTTTTATAAAACATAATTTTATAAAAACTACTAAAAATTTTATATAACTTATTTTTATTAGCTCTAGTGTATATATATATATATATATATATAGGTACGGGATCAGGAGAAAACGCCCTAAAGTGTGAGGACGGTGAGAACGCATCCTGGCCCAACACGTGGCACGGGATATGATCAGGGCATGGGGGGGGTTGTCTTTTCAATCTTCTTTTATTTCTCATTTTGCGTAATGCTGCTTCATTTTTGCCGTCCAAGATTATTTTGGCGTTAATTATATTCATTAAATAATTGGCGTTTTATTTTTTTTCTTAGATCTGTCACGTTGAATGAATTGTTTTTGTGTCACATAGATAATTTTTTTGACGTTATAGTGTTTCCCTGGTCAATTTTTTTGGGGTTTTGTGGCGTTGTATAATAATTCACTACCAGTCATTAATATTTTCATAAGATTACAATAAGACCAAATGTTTTTTTATGGCGTTTAGTCAATTTTTTTTTGGCGTTTAATACATTGACAAGGTGCTTTGCCAGCACCCGTTCTCACAGTTTTCATATTATTACGTTTTGGTGTTTGTAGTTTTTGGTGTTTTATATAATAATGTATTTTAGTAGATAATTAGATAACAAAACAATATAAAATGAAAATGAAAAAAATAAAAAATGGTAATCTAATTTCTCATCCAAATCTTCACTGTCATCAGCCTCTTCTTTTTGAATTGTTTTGGTGTTTTGAACCTTTGAATACCTTAGCTAGATGCCAACTTTCCTACATAAACCCCGTCTTTTTTAGACGAAATTTGTTAGTGGTGTGGGATCGAAGGTTTGACCTAATGAGTCGAACAGAAGAGTTCTAGACCAAATCAGAGGCGGAATTCAATGATTTGGACATGATTGCAGCTTGTTTAACACTAAGAATCACTTTAACTGTCGTTAGTATTGATTTGAAATTGATTACAGATCGTTCGACACTTTGGCAGCACTTCGTCTCCGGAATCAAAATGTTACAAATGAAGACCCAAGACTTACTATATATAGGGAAAGCCAGGTCGCATGAAACAGTCCATACGAGCTGGTCCACTTCGCACGACCTGGCCAGTTCGCACGAACTGGTCACCTCGTGTGAAGTGGCTGGTTCAAGCCTGTTTCCCGTTTCTCTCGTACAACGTGTCTTTATCCATCTATTATATTACATGACTCGATACAAGACGACGTCAACAAACATATGCACCAACAAACTCCCCCTTGGATGTTGACGAGTCTTCAGTGTGTCGAGTATTCAGACTTGATCAGTCTTCTCGCTTTTTCCAAAATGTCTTTCTCTATAAGCATACTCAAATTCATATCTTCAAATTATCGGTTATGCTTTAAAATCAACAGATATGTTCCCCATTCATTCTGTGGTAATGCATCGGCTAGCTTATCAACCCATTCACCATCTTCTTTCTTGATGTCCAATCTTTTCATTTCCATGACAAGATGACAATATCTCTTAATAATCGTTCTTGTTGTTTCACCTTCAAAAGCTGTAAACATATCAAACGATTTTTTTAGTAATGCACACTTATTTTTTATCATATCAGCACTACCCTTAAACTTTTTAATCAACGCTTTCCAGATTGATCTAGCAGTTCCCTTATGTTGAAGCAAAACGAAAATATCTTCTTTTACCGCTTGTTGGAGAATGCTAATCATCATCTTTTCACAGGTGTATCTTAATTTTTCATCCGGTGTAAATTGACTTAATGGTTTTTCATTTCCAAGTTCATCTTTCGGTAAAGTATAATCTTTCTAAAACGAAACCCATGCATCAAACTTATTTGCTTGCACCCAGTTTTCAAAACGAACTTTCCATCCTTTAAAGTCCTCAATGTACATAAGCTTTGGGGGCTTTTAGAAAGTTCCCATTTCATTCTCGATACCAACAGTCTCAGCAACGGTAACTGGAGCAGCTGGGGCAGTAGCAAAAGCATTGTAAAATTCGTTTTCCATGTTTTGGTGCGAAGGATTCACAAAATCAGAATTTCAAACGAGTTGAATTTCGTGCGAGCTGGTTCAAACGATTTGGAAATGTTTCACATGACTTGGACTCAATTACAAACTACCTGGGGATTCTCAAGCGACCTGATTAAACTCAAACAACCTGATATCTTTTAACCACACCGTGCGAGCTGAGATGATTTCACTCAACTCGTGCGACCTGATTCAATACTTCAAACGACCTGACACAACTTCGTATGACCTAAACTTTTCAAACTACCTGATCAACTCGTGCGACCTGAGTTGTTCAATCCATACGACCTGGCAAGTTTTCACACGACGTGGTGTGATTTCAAACGATCTGAAGGTTTCTCGAACGATCTGATATGTTTTTCACACGGTCTGAACACTTTCAAACGACCTGAACACCTACAAACAATCTGGACCCACTTCGTGCGAGCTGTCTGTTCAGCTCGTGCGACCTGAAGATATTTTCACACGATCTGAAAGCTTGTCGAACGATCTGAGATGATTTTCATGCGGTTTGGTCAATTTTATCAAATTTTAGGTTGAATTAGGTCCTGATTTGTTCACGGATTGTTTAAAACTCAATTTTACGTGTTATATGTGAAATTCAGATCATTTTAGCCGTGAAAACGTTCTGATTTTGAAGAAAATGTGTAGAAGAATGAGTAGAAATGGGAAGAAATCAGTTTTATCAATGAAAACAAGCTGAAATGGTAAGAACTCTTCCTCCTGAGCTCTGATACCACTTGTAGGATCAAAGGTTCGAGCTAATGAGTCGATCAGAAGAGTTCTAGACCAAATCAGAGGCGAAATTCAATGATTTGGACATGATTGCAGCTTGTTTAACACTAAGAATCACTTTAACTGTCGTTAGTATTGATTTGAAATTGATTACAGATCGTTCGACACTTCGGCAGCACTTTGTCTCCGGAATCAGAATGTTACAAATGAAGACCCAAGACTTACTATATATAGGGAAAGCCAGGTCGCATGAAACAGTCCATACGAGCTGGTCCACTTCGCACGACCTGGCCAGTTCGCACGAACTGGTCACCTCGTGTGAGGTGGCTGGTTCAAGCTTGTTTCCCGTTTCTCTCGTACAACGTGTCTTTATCTATCTATTCTATTACATGACTCGATACAAGACGAAGTCGACAGACATATGCACCAACAAGTGGCATCCTGTTTTTTGGTGTGATATTCTTGGTTGGTGGCATGTCATTAAAGATCAACTCTTGCTTGATGTTATTTATAATAATGGAGTCCAAAATAGCATTTTACACTTGTATTGATCCCTTCATGCCATGCATATATTCATGAAGAACAAAGCTCACGTGATGACATATCACTGTCATCAGTCTCTTTTTCTTGAATATTTGTCCATCTCATTCAGCAAAAGATTATAGAGATAACTACCTCAGAGAAGAATCCATTCAGTGAAAGCTTTGACATCTGCGGTTTTTTAACTTTTTTTTTTGGCATTTTAAATGTGACAACCCTCATAATTACATGTATCCGTACGATTAATTAATATTAAATTGTGCTTAATGACTGTGCTTAATTACAACAGATGACGTAACTGCATTTTTCAGCAAAATTCAGCTTTTTAACATACTAGTCTTGTGTAGAAAATTGACTAAATGGTCTTGAATGCTTTCCTAAGTGTTGGGAATTAAAAGTGTTACAAAAAGATACATAAAGGACACTATACGGAATAACTTAGCACTTTAACGGAACGGTATCTAACCGAACAACCAGACATTATCCGAGACACTAAAATATTGCAAGAAGCATTGTTTTACTTTTTCTGAGCTAGTTATGATTCCCGAGCACCCTAACATATTATAAAATGCACCATACACATTAAACAATAGATAAAATATTTAACCTTCCACTAACTTAATTATTTACCATTTAAAATTTCAATTTACCCCCCCCCCCTATATGTGATTTACGGTCATAGCATGGCCCCACCTAAAAATCCTCCAAGATTTCTCAAATCTTACTTAATCTTTCCATAATCTTCTTGGATTTGATGAAGATAGTGTCCATTGGATATTAGAAATTGTGCTTATATTAACCATCATCTTCAACACTTATCACCACTCCACTTTCTTCTCTCCCTCGCATAATAAGCTACGGCCAAACATACCCCCTACCCACCCACCATTTTCGATTTTTCACTCATCCAATCCAAGGATACTACAAGGTGCACAAAGGTGAATAAGGAAGTGTGGAACTCACGGATCATCAAGGACCTCTCTTGTGTGCTTTTATCCACTCATTTTCTCCATTGATCTTCCCTAGCTTTAAGCTAGTTGTATGACTTCTTTAAACTCTTGTTTATTTCATATTCTTAGTGGTTAATAGATATATTATGATGAAATAACTAGAACACTAAAAGACTTGAATCTTGAATCATGAAACATAAGCTTAAATAAGATGAAACATGATGAAATAATACTAGTATGATGTTGTTTAGTGAATGTATGATGTTTGCTTGATGATTACTAGTAATATGATGATTGATCATCATAAGGAACTTGTTAGAGCATGATTAAAAACATGGTTTAACAAGTTAGAAATGATTATGTGTTCTCATGAAATAATCATCTTCTAGACTAACATGAACTTGAAAGTAAAAATGATTTTCTTACAAAGTAACAAACCAAATGAACTAGTAAACTTGTGAACCCAAGACTTGTGCATGATTTTCCAAGAAAAACCAAGTTGAAGTGACGGTTTTTGAAAGATCATAACTTTTCTAACACTTACATTATTTTTGGAAATAAAATAAGTATATGGATGCTAGTAAAACAAGAAGATGTGGTAAATAAATATTTTTGTAAAATAAGTTCACAAGTTGTGAACATATAGAAATCCCGAGAATGAGATTTTAACAAAAGTAAACACACTTTGGAGGGTAACTAAACCCACTAAACACTTTATCAAGTTACTACGCGTTTTTGTGAAATATCAAGTTCATGATTATTATATAAAGCATATAGTTTTTGCTCTTGGTGATGTAAAGTGTTTGTTGATGGTTATTGTGATTATTTTGAAAAGAAAATGATATGCTAAATAGCATGGACACCTCCATTTACAAAGGAAACTATGGCGAAATTTTCTAAAAATTCCAACACATAGAAAATATTTTCTAACCAGTGTTACAAGTGTATTTTTAACTATGATCTTCCGCAAAAGTCAGGGTGTGACATTAGAATTGTGTGGTACGTGATAGAAGTAATGAGTAGATAAACCGTACGTAGGATACGTATTATGCATGCATGTGAAACTGATTGTTATCTGTACCATGTTAGGACGTGCTTAATTCCTGATTATTAGAGTAAGTAATCTAACCGAGCAAACCAAGGTGTGTTCACACTCTTTCTAAGGCATGGGATTCCCGATGGTTGGGAATGGGTTAAAGAACTAAAACGGAACCTACATATCCTCCTTGGGTAGGATATGTACCGCCATCCTCCATGGGTAGGATGCCAATATTAATCCTGCGTATTCTCCTTCAGTAGAATACGTACGTTCGTCCTCCTTGGGTAGGACAACGACCTTAAACTTACTAGACAAAACTCTATCATTAAGTCCCTCATTTTTATATCGACTTAATCGCCGGGCCAATGGCGAGCGGGTCATTAGTTAATAGCGCTATTAGGGTTGACAAGCCTCACATCGTGCCGGTAGGACGGGCGTGTACTAATGGATCTGGGCACTCAGTCAATGATGATAGACATTGACTTAGGGCACAACTAACTTTCGTCAGTTGTCGATATGGTAACGGTCTAGTGGTTCACATGGGGAAGCCCCCACTGATTATGGATATGGTTTGGGGAAAAACAAAGATACTGGTTAACTCGTGGTTTACGAAACAACTTACGGTTTTCAAAACAAACTTTTAAAACTAAACAACCAACTGTGAACTCGCTCAACTTTGTTGTTGTAACAACCCTCAGTAAAACCAACACTCTCAAATATTTCCGACACCCTATTATATTTAAAAATGTCCCAATATGTCTTTAAATACACCCCGTATGAGCAAACCGAGCCCGAAATACAATATAACATTTAAAAATAAAATTTTAATCTGAAATATAAGTTGAGGCGGGCCGCGTAGACCCACCCCAAGCCTTTACGCGGGCGGTATCAAGGTTACAAAATCTGATATCGTTGATTCCTTAAGTTCAGGCGGGTCGCGTAAGCTTTAGCCTACACTTACGCGGGCCGCGAGAGATCAAGAAACATGGAACAGCCCGGTGATGACATGTGTCATCATCGTGTCAAGCCTAGTGGTGATCCGGACGAGCTATGCGTTGACTGGAGTTTGACGCGGGCCGCATAGACTCCTGTCTACCCTTACGCAGGCCGCGTGGAGACCAGAATTCAGCACTATATAAAGAACGCATCGGATTTCATTTTAGTTCATTCACAATTCATTTCTCAATCACAATTTCTGAAATATAGGCATTAGAAAGCTGGTATTATACCCCCTAATTAGCGAGGTTCTGCTCCATTGTAAGTATTATAACCCCAGTTTCGTAATAGATACGCTGCCCGATTGATTTAGGGTTCCGTAACAACTGTCGTGGTTCTGCCCGACGTAGTTTTTGGAATGCCGTCTCGGGGAGGGTATCATTAATATTTTCAAAGGATTATGATACTAACCAATGTACATTTGTATAAATTATAGATTATATCCAGGAAACCCTTACGCGAAGTCTAAGATAGCAATGTGAGTTTATCCTCTTTTTGTTAATCTTTTTGGAATACTTTACAAAACCTTAAATGTTTTACAATGCGATTAAGCGGTGATTGAGTCTTTGTAGTTCTTCAATTACTGACGGTATGTTGGGGTTTTGTATACAAAATTTACTACCTTGTGAGTAGTAAGTCGGGGATGACAGTACGTTAACATTGGACAACGAGTTAGCCAATGTGTAATATGACCCACCAGTCAGGATTGACAGTACTGAATGAGTAATTGTGTAGAAATAAACAATGTGATCGCTCTCAACACTGTTTTAATTGATAAAATGTTTCTTAATTAAACTGGGATTCACTCACCAGAATTTCCCACTGACAAATGTTTTTAAAACAAGTTTCAGGTAACACAATGTGACAGCCAATTAGTAAAAAGCCAGCTGGAAAGCACTGAAGGCTTGGGAAAAATGTGGCTATAGAAGTTACCTAAAAGACGATGTTTTAAATTCAATAAAATAGGGTTTATCCCTATAAATATATTGTAATAAGAAACTTGGGTTTTACCCATGTGATTATTAATATCAAATATGGTGGTTTTACTGAAATAAACATTTCCTACCTACGGTCCTGATGTAAATTCCGCTGCCAAATTAACTAACCTGATACCACCGAAATTCTGAGTTCGCGTCCGCCCGTTCCCGGGGATCAGGGATCAGGGGTTGCGACAGGAGGTGGTATCAGAGCCTAGCCACTGGTCTGAGCCAAAGAAGTGTTCTGCTGACACTTAAATTCTAAATTTTGTGTTAGGAAATAAATTATGGAAATATGTGCATAACTATATTTATTTGTTATGTGTTATTTGACTATTTGTTAGTTTACAGTATGAGTGATCAAGGACCCTCAGAAATGAGTCGTCAGTTGTCTGATTCACCTAGGAGTGAAGGTACCTCATACAGCCTGCCCTTTCGGGGTATTCTGCTGATCAGGAAGAAGGAATGTTTGCTATTAAAGCTCAGTCAGAAGAGCCATTCCCTCATAAGAAACGAGGATGGTTCAGTAAGGAAGCCTTTGCACGTAGGAAAAGAATGCGAAAGTTGCAACAGCAAAGAGCCTTAGTAGCTATTAAGAGAGAAACAGATGCCCATACACAGGATATGCTCAATAGAAGCCTAGCCAATTTCCATATCCTAGCCACAACTACTGCTGGCCCTAATCTGGAGCAAACAATAGCACCCCAACCACAATTGCAAATCCCTGACCAACTAATGGAGATAGAAAACCCTGAAAACCAGGTGGAGATGCATGATTTCAACCCAGAAGAAATCCCTAGGGTACCTGCACCAAATCCCCTAGACCCAAATTATGATCCTTGGTGGGATGACGTTAGGGATTATATGCAACGTTTCCCAATCCATGAAGACACACCTATACAGAACATAGGAGCCTACCCAGGTATGGACCCTTTAGATCCCTATTACCAAGATGATTATATTAGGGAGATCTTAGAATATCCTTACCGATTTCAGGCACTTTCACCCCCATATCAGGAACCCGCACCCCAGATTCCGAACCCAGTCCTAGAACCAGCACCCCCAATGAGTGCAGAAAACGTCCAAGAACTTAGGACTTTTGGGGAGGAAATTTTAGAAAGCAGTGATAGAATGAGACAGGTGGGAGAGCGTCTCGTATAGAAATACGATTAGCGCAATATGGATTTTTGGATAAATCCATATCCGTGATGTGACGGAGGAGACGGTAATAGTAAAAATAATAAAATATAATAAAAATAAAATAAAATAAAATATGTGTGTACGGATGCATATTACTATTAGTGTGATTCTATTTCTGTTGATATTGTAATTTTTATTTCAGTACTAGAATGTAATAGATGCATAATAGTATATGGAAATAGAGTAAAAGTCGCAATGATCGACGTTTTTGGCTAGATTGCGTATCATGTGATTAACTATATTAAATATTATCTTGTGATATTAATATGGGATAAATGTTTAAAATTCAGATGGCCGACGAAGGAAATCAAGGGAATCTGAAAACAGCTTGAACAATGAACCTGTACTTCAAAGGATTCAAGAAGCGAATATTAAAAGTAAGCATAGCAGTAAGCGACCCATCGAACCTGAAAACAGCGTGAACAATGAACCTGTACTTCAAATGCTAATCCCTAAAAGAAGAAGAACCGTGTCTTACGGTTATTCTTATAAAGAATTTTGGTCTTGTAAACCAATGGAATTCTCGGGCAATGAAGGGGCCATTGCAACCCTACGCTGGATAGAGAAGACTGGGGCGGTCTTAAGAATAAGCAAGTGTGCTGAAGAAGATAAAATACTATTTTCTTCCAATTTGTTTAAGAATTCAGCACTAGAATGGTGGAACACTATCCTCCAAACAAGAGGAAGTGATAGAACCTACAATATGGAATGGAAAGAATTTAAGAACAAGGTAGAAAGGAAGTTTTGCCCACCCAATGAAAAGGAGCAGATAGCAAACAAATTCCTAAACCTTAGAATGACTGGTGTGGATAGTAAGGGATACACTAAAATATTCTTCGAATATGCTAGAATAGTGCCAACTCTTGCTTCACCTGAACCAGTATTAATCTCCCGTTATATCTGGGGATTAATTGGAGAGATAAGACACGTAGTCAAGGAAGCTAGACCTCAAACCATAGAAGAAGCTGTAGAACTAGCAAATACCTTGACAGATTAATTAGTTCGTACCCGAGAGGAGGATCAAAGGAGGAACCTAACTCAGAAACTCACACAAGAATTTCGTTCTAATCGTGGGAGAAATATAGGTTCTACCTCTGCACTTTACTGTAAGAATTGCAAAAGAAAGCATTCAGGAAGATGCTCTATATACTGTAACTTTTGCAAAATATCGGGACACGAGGAAGAAAACTGCAGGAAGAAAGCTAATAACAAGATATGTTACAACTGCGGAGAACAAGGTCATATCAAGCTTAATTGTCCAAAATTAGCTCCAGCTACAAATAACAAGAATACTCAAAATGCTAGAGCATTTGTTCTAACTGCAGATGAAGCCAAAATGATTCCAGATGTTATAGCTGGTACGTTTTTAGTTAATGATATTTTTGCTAAAGAATTATTTGACTCTGGTGCAAACAAAAGTTTTATTAATACATCATTTTGCAAATTTCTAAATCAGTCATTAACTAAACTACCACAAGAATGTTTAGTAGAGACAGCCAATGGAGAAACCATTAGGATTTCTGAAATCTTGCAGGGAGCAAGAATAGAAATTTTAAATCAGAAATTTATTGCAAATCTTTATCCCATGAATCTGGCAGGATTCGATGTTGTTTTAGGAATGGATTGGTTAATAGCCAATAGAGCCAATATTTTATGTGATCAAAAGTCAATTCAAGTAAATGCACCAATAGGTAAAACGATCACAATTAAAGGAGAAAAACCAAATAGATCCACCAAATTCATCTATGTGATGAAAACTGAAAATTATATAAGAAAAGGTTCTATAGTGTATTTGATTTCTATAATCACTAACACTAAAGGAAAGGATTTAAAAGATAGTTCCGTAGTATCTCAGTTTTCAGATGTATTTCCAGAAGAATTGCCAGGGCAACCTCCAGATAGAGAAGTTGAATTCAGGATCCATTTGATACCAGGAACGGCACCGATTACCAAAGCACCTTACCGTTTGGCACCCGCAGAAATGCAGAAATTAAAGAAACAATTAGATGAATTGTTGGAAAAAGGATTTGTACAGCCAAGTTCGTCACCATGGGGAGCGCCGATACTGTTTGTTAAAAAGAAAGACGGATCAATGCGTATGTGCATTTACTACCGTGAATTAAACAAGGTTACGATTATGAACCGGTACCCATTACCGAGAAACGATGATCTGTTTGACCAACTACAAGGAGCTAGATTTTTCTCCGAAATCGATTTAAGGTCAGGATATGATCAATTAAACATACAGGAAGAGGATATTCCTAAAACCGCATTCAGAACAAGGTATGGCCATTATGAATTTATTGTCATGCCATTTGGTTTAACCAATGCCCCAGCTGCATTTATGGACATGATGAACCGAATATGTAAGCCATATTTGGATAAATTCATAATCGTCTTTATAGATGATATTCTCATTTACTCTAAGAATAAAGAGGATCATGCAAAGCATTTGCACGCACTTTTAAGTTTATTAAGAAAGGAAAAGCTTTATGCTAAATTTTCTAAGTGCGAATTTTGGTTAGAACAGGTACAATTTCTTGGACACTTAGTCAATCATGAAGGAATTCATGTGGATCCCACCGAGATCGAGGCAATTACTAAATGGAAAACCCCTGAGTCGCCAACTGAGGTTAGAAGTTTCTTAGGATTGGCCGGTTATTATAGAAGATTTATTCAAGATTTTTCTAGAATAGCTATTCCCTTAACTAAGCTAACCTGTAAATCTGTTAAGTTTGAATGGGGATTAAAACAAGAAGAAGCTTTTATAATTCTTAAGCAAAGATTAACCCATACACCCATATTAGCGTTACCAGAAGGAACTGAAGACTTTGTAGTATATTGTGACGCTTCTAAATTAGGTTATGGATGTGTGTTGATGCTACGACAAAAGGTTATAGCTTACGCATCTAGACAACTTAAGAATCATGAAGAGAATTATTCAACCCATGATCTAGAATTAGGAGCTATAATTTTTGCTCTTAAGATTTGGAGACATTACCTTTATGGTAGTAAGTTTACCATATTCACTGATCATAAGAGTTTAAGGTATGTTTTCAAGCAAAAGGAGTTGAATATGAGACAAAGACGCTGGATGGAAATGCTTAGTGATTATGATTGTGATATCCAGTATCATGAAGGAAAAGCAAACGTAGTAGCAGATGCTTTAAGTCGAAAGTATCATGAAAAGTCAAAAAGGGTACGTTCTCTTAAATTAAATCTACCAGTAGATTTAAGTGATCAGATAAGAAAAGCACAAGAATCAGTAATCAAGGATGATGCTGAAAAATTAAATGGAATGCTAAAAGAGTTAGAACAAGGAACAGACGGAATTTGGAGATTCCATGAAAAGAGAATGTGGATACCTAAATTAGGAAACCTACGTTATCGTATTTTAGAAGAAGCCCATAAATCTAAGTATACGATGCATCCAGGTAGTGATAAAATGTACCAGGATTTAAGGAAGAATTTCTGGTGGATAGGAATGAAAAAGGACATAGCAGCCTATGTTTCTAAATGTCACACCCCCAAAATCCACACGCGGAGTATCACCGCTTGGAGGCGTGACTGACCAGGATCAAGCCACCAATCTTATTGAACAATGTAACTAGTAAGTGTAATTTAACCAAACAATATGAAAGGTGTTCCAAAAACCAAAGTATAGTATCAATGTTTAGCGGAAGCATAAATGTAAAACCCAACATAAGTATCAAGTTCAAAGTGTTATAAAGTTTAACGTGGAATCCATGATCCATGCCCCACAACGACTGTGCCTCCCGTGCAAGCTCCATGTGTACCTAAGGTCCTGCAAGGCATGTAACAGAGAGTCAACAACAATGTTGAGCGAGTCCACAGTTGGTTGTTCAGTTATAGTAATCGTATTGTAAATCGTATGTTCATTTAGTGAACCATGTTTCGTATGTATTTGCATCGCGGCCCTCTAGGCATGTTGGCGAAGATTAGTGGGGGTTTCCCATGTTTTCTAGACTAGGTATATTTGTATCGCAGCCCACCCGGCATGTGTGCGAAGTTTAGAGTATGGTTCGCAGCCATTCCAGGCATGTGTGCGAAGATTAGTTCTATTATCGCAGCCATTCCCGGCGTGTGTGCGAAGATTAGTTCTATTATCGCAGCCATTCCCGGCGTGTGTGCGAAGTGAAGTATATGTATCACTAGTCTAGCAGTACCTACCAATAACCTTCCTCTCCCGAGGCCCATGGTATGTAATTCCGATAACAATTTAAGCATAAGTAATCGTCCAAACCCATTCCCAGCCCCGGGAATCCCATGCCTTGGTAAGAGTGTGAACTCACCCTGGTTTGCTCGGTATGCTAAAGAAATACACACGCTCACAGTTAATCAATCACGACCTATAGTACGCACGTATGTATAATCAGTTTCGAACTCGCAATGTTTCACAGGTAATCTATGTCATAAAGTGTGCTTATGCATTTCTCATCAAGTAGCACATAACAGTGGGTTCATGTTCACACAGTCATACTCCATATAACCGAATTCTTGGTAATATCTAACATGGTTAATCAATTAACATGCTTGATGGTTTTAACAGACTTAACCAGGTTAATATATTAAGCAAAGATAACAAGTTTTCAGAATTAACAAGCATAACATGAGTAATAACTAACAGAGTTAATACAGTTAACAGAGTTATCAAACTTAACTCAGTTAATAGGTTAATCATAGTTACATGTTTAACAGAGTTATAACTAACAGAGTTAGTGAGGTTAACTAGTTAACGGAACTAACAGATCATTGGACGAAATCACTAAGTGGTCGAAATCACCTTGGGCCGAAATCCAAGCTTGGGCCGAAAACAACTCATAATTCATAAGTCAAACATCCTGACAACTACCATGTACCGTCAATTGTTTATTCAATTACCACATTAACATGTATTTCAATAGTCAAGATTATCATGAACCATTAATTTACTATATCCTATGACACCGATTTCAATTTCAACAAACAATGTATCATCACATTAATTAATTCAGTGACTATTCTGACAACCTCACTAGAATATGCACATGGTTATTTGATTAGATCAAGACACAATATATATATCAAAATAATTATCCAGTTAATTCATTAATATCGCAAACATTAATCATGGGCAGTTCTCTCTTGTCATTCAGATCAAACATCAGACAACCTAACTATCTTATCACCATCCGTTCATTCACCCCTATCGTTCAGCCACACATTTGTTAATAAATAATCATCACGACACAATCATAATGTATTCACAAACAGCACTTTATTAACAAATTTCATATACTGATACAACTAAGTATGCAACTAGATCCAAACAAAAACATTGATGATATACTAACCAAGGAGTGTAGAGGGCTTCTGTTATCTTGGATGGGAAGAACAGGAGACTTCGATGGGGGGGGGGGGTGTCCACAGCCGTCGCACAGGGATGAGGGGATAGAGTTATTAGGGTTGTGTCAATTAGGTTTTGCGTGAAGATAAAAAAAACTAAACATCCAAATTGACCCCTACTGGGCCGAAGCCCATATGCTTTTCGACAATTGGCAGTGGACGAAAACACTAATTTGTTTTCGTGGGGTGGGGTGTTTTCGAGTGGGGTGTTTGGCACAAGTTCCATAATTAAAATACACATAACCCACCATTAACAGGAAACATATTATTACATACACTCAAATGTAATTGCACACCATATATAACATATCACAATACTGTTTAACATATTACAAACATATACAGTCGTGAACAAATAAGTCGTGTAAACAAACAATCTAAACAATTAATTGTGAAATAATGCGAAGATGGAATCTCAGAAACTCGAGTTGTCACATTATCCCCAACTTGAAAGAAATTTCGTCCCGAAATTTAGCACGTGGCTACTGAGGAAGCTAGTTGTGTTGTGTTGTTTCCTGGTTTTCCTGGGGTGTCACATCATCCCCCCGTTGATTTGGAATTTCGTCCCGAAATTCTGTAGTAGCTTCGGCCTCAGTAGTAGTTGCATTGTTTGCGAATAACTGGGGATACTTGAGTTTCATTTGATCTTCTCGTTCCCAGGTGAACTCTGGGCCACGACGGGAGTTCCAACGAACTCGAACAAGAGGTATTCTAGTGTTCTTGAGGACCTTAACATCCTGGTCCGTGATTTCAACCGGTTCCTCGACGAATCTCAACTGATTGTCGATAGTGAGCTCCTTCAAAGGAACTATGAGGGTCTCATCTGACAGACACTTCTTCAGATTCGACACGTGGAAAACGTTATAAACTGCACTGAGTTCTGTTGGTAAGTTCAGTCTGTAGGCCACTTTGCCTATTTTCTCTATGACTTCGAATGGTCCAACGTATTGTGGGTTAAGTTTGCCTCCTTTGCCAAAACGAACAACACCCTTCCAGGGTGAGACTTTGAGTAGCACTCGATCCCCAACCTGGAACTCGAGTAGTTTCTTGTCTTTATCGGCGTATGCTTTCTGACGGTCACGAGCTGCTGCCATGCGTTGCCGTATTTGAGCAATCTTTTCTGTTGTGTCTACTACCAGTTCTGGACCTGTGATTTGACTATCTCCCACCTCTGCCCAACAAGGAGGTGATCGGCATTTACGTCCGTACAATGCCTCGAATGGAGCGGCTTGAATGCTGGTGTGGTAACTGTTGTTATATGAGAACTCCACTAACGGGAGATGTTTTTCCCAGCCGTTGCCGAAATCGATTACACATGCACGAAGCATGTCTTCTAAAGTTTGGATAGTGCGCTCAGACTGCCCATCCGTCTGAGGGTGATAAACTGTGCTTATGTCTAAACGAGAGCCAAAAGATTTGTGCATTGCTTGCCACAGTTCTGAAGTAAAACGTGCGTCACGATCCGAGATAATAGAGATGGGCACCCTGTGCCTCAAGACAACTTCCTTAAGATATACGTCTGCTAAAGTGGAGAACTTATCAGTTTCTTTGATAGCCAAGAAGTGTGCAGACTTTGTGAGTCGATCCACGATCACCCAAATAGTATCATTCCCACGCTGAGATCTAGGCAGGCCAGCAACAAAATCCATGGAAATTTGCTCCCATTTCCATTGTGGTATCTCTGGTTGTTGAAGTAGGCCTGATGGTTTCTGATATTCCGCTTTGACTCTCGCACCAGTCAAACATTTGCTAACGTAAGTTGCTATGTGGGCTTTCATGCTAGGCCACTAATATGTAGTTTTCAAGTCGTGGTACATCTTATCCGAACCAGGATGTACTGAGTAGCGAGACTTATGAGCTTCATCCATTACCAGCTCACGTAAGTTGCCGTAAAGTGGGACCCAAATACGTCCTGTTACATAGTAGGCGCCGTCTGCCTTTTGTTCTAGCCGTTGCCTTGAGCCGCGTAGAGCTTCAGCCCTGACGTTTTCTGGTTTCAATGCTTCTACCTGAGCATCTCGTATCTGTGCAGGAAGACTAGACTGAATAGTGAGTTGCAACGCTCGTACACGCCTAGGTGTAGTATCCTTTCGACTGAGGGCATCAGCCTCCACATTGGCTTTGCCCGGATGGTACTTTATAGCACATTCGTAATCGTTCAGTAATTCGACCCATCGTCGTTGTCGCATGTTCAACTCTTTCTGCTTGAAGATATGCTCGAGACTCCTGTGATTGGTGTAGATGGTGCACTTGGTACCGTACAGGTAATGTCGCCATATCTTGAGCGCAAAAACAACAGCTCCCAGCTCTAAATCGTGTGTAGTGTAATTCCGTTCGTGAATCTTAAGTTGGCACGAAGCATAAGCAATAACTTTATCCCGTTGCATCAACACACATCCAAGACATTGGATGGATGCGTCGCAGTAGACTACAAAATCGTCCGTGCCTTCAGGCAATGAGAGGATAGGTGCGCTACAAAGTCTATCCTTTAAGTGCTGAAACGCTGTTTCCTGTGTATTACCCCAACGATAAGCAACACCTTTCTGTGTCAGTAATGTAAGCGGATGTGCAATCTTTGAGAAGTCTTTGATGAACCTTCTGTAATAGCCCGCCAAACCCAAGAACTGGCGGATTTCTGTTGGTGTACGAGGTGCAGGCCAGTTCTTAATCAAGTCTACCTTGAATGGATCAACGTGTATCCCATCCTTGTTTACCACGTGGCCTAGAAAGTGGACTTCACGAAGCCAGGAGTCACATTTCGAGAACTTTGCATAGAGTTGCTCTGTACGTAGAAGTTCCAAGATAAGTCGCAAATGCTGCTCGTGTTCCTCCTGACTCTTGGAGTAGATCAAAATGTCGTCGATGAATAAAATCACGAATTTATCCAAGTATGGCTTGCACACTCTGTTCATAAGATCCATGAAGACTACAGGCGCGTTTGTTAGCCCGAATTGCATGACTAGAAACTCGTAATGGCCGTAGTGTGTTCTGAATGCTATTTTGGAGACGTCCTCGTCCCGGACTCTCAGTTGATGGTAGCCTGACCTCAGATCAATCTTTGAATAGTAGCTCGACCCTTGCAGCTGGTCGAACAAGTCGTCAATGCGGGGAAGATGATAGCGATTCTTTACGGTCACCTTGTTTAGTTCGCGGTAATCTATGCACATGCGGAAGGTACCGTCTTTCTTCTTCACAAATAACACTGGAGCTCCCCAGGGCGAAGAGCTAGGACGAATGAAACCCTTTTCCAAGAGTTCTTGCAATTGCTTAGACAGTTCTTCCAATTCAGTTGGAGCTAAGCGATAAGGTGCTCGGGCTATGGGTGCTACTCCTGGAGCTAGCTCGATCTGAAATTCGACCTGGCGATGAGGCGGTAACCCAGGTAACTCTTCAGGAAACACTTGAGGAAAGTCGCGTACAACTGGAATATCATCTAACTTCTTTTCTTTCGTCGATGCATCAATAACGAGTGCTAAAATAGCAGTGTTCCCCTTTTGCAAACACTTCTGGGCCTTCAAGAAGGAGATGATGCCACTCACGACACCACTCTTGTCGCCTTGAACTTCGAGAGGTTCTTTTCCAGTACGGGGAATGCGAATGATCTTCTCCTTGCATAGGATCTCTGCTTGTTGTTGAGATAACCAGTCCATACCAATGACGATGTCGAAACTACCCTGAACTATGTTAGGATCATTCCTTGTGTCACCCTGACCAATCACGAACGCTCGACCCCTGGCACCATTGCCGTCGTTATTACCCCCGTTGTTATTCCCGTTGCCCTGATGATTGTTGTTGTTGTTGTTTCTGATTCACAGGTCATGAGCTTCTGCAACCCTTAGCTCCATGACCCATCTTGAGACACCTCTGGCAACTACCCCTGTTGCACTGCTCATTGTGGTGTCTGTTGCATTTGTTGCACTTCGGGAGGTTTCCTCGATATCCACCCTTCCCTTGACTACCAGAAGACTGCTGACCAGGGCTCTGATAGTCGTCAATCTTTCGCTGCTGTGCCTGGGACTGAACTGAAGTCGAACCCTTGCTGTAGGTTCCATCCCACTTTCGTTTGTTGTCACGGGGAGTAGTAGTAGTAGTATGTTTAGGCAGCTTGTTCTGCTCCACTGCCTGGTCTGTGAGACGATGAGCAAGACGAGTAATATCTTGAATAGTAGCAAGGTTAGCAGCAGTCACATGACTTTGAATCTCTGGTACTAAGCCTTTGAGGTACAATTCAATGCGCTTGATGGGAGGATCCACCATAGTTGGACATAACACTGCCAGTTCGTTGGATCGTTTCGTGTACGCTTCTATCTCTGACCCCGTCATCTTCAGGTTAAAGAATTCCACTTCCATCTTGTGAATGTGATCACGACTACAGTATTCACGTTTGATCAGTTCCTTAAAATCATCCCATGGGGTGGCATTAGCAGCTGCCAGCCCCTGCATCTGAACTTGCGCGTTCCACCAAGTTAGTGCAGTGCCTTCAAGAGTACCAGTGGCATATTTCACCCTACGAGCCTCGGGTATTCAGACATTTCGAAGACCGATTCGAGCTTCTCAAACCAGTGGAGGAGTCCAACGGCCCCTTCAGTGCCACTGAAAGTACTAAGACGACAGTCCATGAATGTCTTGAATATGCATACAGGTGGCTGAGCGTGTTGACTTGTCGTGTGCGTAAGAGTAAACAAAATTAAGCACAAGTGTCGGTTTACGAGAGTAGGATCTAAAGATCCTAGAGTAAGTTGCGATGGCAGGCTATACCTCCTGCGTGGGCAGCTGCGAGTGCTGCAGTAACTTGTTCAGTGATCAAAGCCGCCAACTGGGCTTAAGTTAGGTTAACGTGTCCACTCATGATTTTTATCTCAAAGGAGGCATGAGTGAGAGTGGTTCGCGAAAGTGCGATGACAGAAGAGAGTAAGCACATAAGTGTTCTCAAGCAATAGGGGTTATGTGTATCTAAGCATACCATGAGCAAAGTTCTATGTAATCTAGCATGTAGGCAATAAAACATATACCATATTACCTAGGATGTTGAGTCTTGCACGTGGAGCGAGGCGTCGTTGTGGATTGTTGAGCACTGTACAGGTTATAGTCTGGTTTTGATAAAAACGTTTTCCCCTTATTAAAACCGAGTTCTCTATAACCAATGGCTCTCATACCAATCTGTCACACCCCCAAAATCCACACGCGGAGTATCACCGCTTGGAGGCGTGACTGACCAGGATCAAGCCACCAATCATATTGAACAATGTAAATAGTAAGTGTAATTCAACCAAACAATATGAAAGGTGTTCCAAAAACCAAAGTATAGTATCAATGTTTAGCGGAAGCATAAATGTAAAACCCAACATAAGTATCAAGTTCAAAGTGTTATAAAGTTTAACGTGGCATCCATGATCCATGCCCCACAATGACTACGCCTCCCGTGCAAGCTCCATGTGTACCTAAGGTCCTGCAAGGCATGTAACAGAGAGTCAACAACAATGTTGAGCGAGTCCACAGTTGGTTGTTCAGTTATAGTAATCGTATTGTAAATCGTATGTTCATTTAGTGAACCATGTTTCGTATGTATTTGCATCGCAGCCCTCTAGGCATGTTGGCGAAGATTAGTGGGGGTTTCCCATGTTTTCTAGACTAGGTATATTTGTATCGCAGCCCACCCGGCATGTGTGCGAAGTTTAGAGTATGGTTCGCAGCCATTCCAGGCATGTGTGCGAAGATTAGTTCTATTATCGCAGCCATTCCCGGCGTGTGTGCGAAGATTAGTTCTATTATCGCAGCCATTCCCGGCGTGTGTGCGAAGAGAAGTATATGTATCACTAGTCTAGCAGTACCTACCAATAACCTTCCTCTCCCGAGGTCCATGGTATGTAATTCCGATAACAATTTAAGCATAAGTAATCGTCCAAACCCATTCCCAGCCCCGGGAATCCCATGCCTTGGTAAGAGTGTGAACTCACCTTGGTTTGCTCGGTATGCTAAAGAAATACACACGCTCAGAGTTAATCAATCACGACCTATAGTACGCACGTATGTATAATCAGTTTCGAACTCGCAATGTTTCACAGGTAATCTATGTCATAAAGTGTGTTTATGCATTTCTCATCAAGTAGCACATAACAGTGGGTTCATGTTCACACAGTCATACTCCATATAACCGAGTTCTTGTTAATATCTAACATGGTTAATCAATTAACATGCTTGATGGTTTTAACAGACTTAACCAGGTTAATGTATTAAGCAAAGATAACAAGTTTTCAGAATTAACAAGCATAACATGAGTAATAACTAACAGAGTTAATACAGTTAACTGAGTTAATAAACTTAACTCAGTTAATAGGTTAATCATAGTTACATGTTTAACAGAGTTATAACTAACAGAGTTAGTGAGGTTAACTAGTTAACGGAACTAACAGATCATTGGACGAAATCACTAAGTGGTCGAAATCACCTTGGGCCGAAATCCAAGCTTGGGCCGAAAACAACTCATAATTCATAAGTCAAACATCCTGACAACTACCATGTACCGTCAATTGTATATTCAATTACCACATCAACATGTATTTCAATAGTCAAGATTATCATGAACCATTAATTTACTATATCCTATGACACCGATTTCAATTTCAACAAACAATGTATCATCACATTAATTAATTCAGTGACTATTCTGACAACCTCACTAGAATATGCACATGGTTATTTGATTAGGTCAAGACACAATATATATCAAAATAATTATCCAGTTAATTCATTAATATCGCAAACATTAATCATGGGCAGTTCTCACTTGTCATTCAGATCAAACATCAGACAACCTAACTATCTTATCACCATCCGTTCATTCACCCCTATCGTTTAGCCACACATTTGTTAATAAATAATCATCACGACACAATCATAATGTATTCACAAACAGCACTTTATTAACAAATTTCATATACTGATACAACTAAGTATGCAACTAGATCCAAACAAAAACATTGATGATATACTAACCAAGGAGTGTAGAGGGCTTCTGTTATCTTGGATGGGAAGAACAGGAGACTTCGATGGGGGGGGGGGGTGTCCATTAACCGGGAACATATTATTACATACACTCAAATGTATTTGCACACCATATATAACATATCACAATACGGTTTAACATATTACAAACATATACAGTCGTGAACAAACAAGTCGTGTAAACAAACAATCTAAACAATTAATCGTGAAATAATGTGAAGATGGAATCTCAGAAACTCGAGTTGTCACACTAAATGTTTAACCTGTTCACAAGTTAAAGCTGAACACCAGAAACCCTCAGGATTAATGGGAATTGATAACAATGGATTTTGTTACTAAATTACCCAAAACAAAGAAAGGAAATGATACAATCTGGGTGATTGTAGATAGACTAACCATGTCAGCTCATTTCCTACCAATGAAGGAAACTTTCAGTATGGAACAATTAGCTAAGTTATATGTAAATGAAATTGTTTCTTTACATGGAATTCCTCTATCAATTGTTTCTGATAGGGATAGCCGATGTACCTCTCATTTTTGGTCAAGTTTCCAAAAGGCAATGGGAACCAAGTTAAAATTGAGCACATCTTATCATCCTCAAACGGACGGACAAAGCGAAAGAACTATTCAGACGATGGAAGACATGCTAAGAGCTTGTGTAATTGATTTCGGAGGTAATTGGGACGATCACTTACCTTTAATAGAATTTTCTTATAACAATAGTTATCACACAAGTATCAATGTTGCACCATTCGAAGCACTTTATGGACATAAGTGCCGAACCCCAGTATGTTGGGCAGAAATTGGAGAAAAGCAACTGTCTGGACCTGAGTTACTGCAAGAAACAACTGACAAGATTATTCAAGTCAAGGAACGACTAAAAGCAGCGCGTGATCGATAGAAGAGCTATGCTGATAACCGACGCAAACCATTGGAATTTCAAATAGGAGATAAAGTATTATTAAAGGTCTCTCCTTGGAAAGGAGTAGTAAGATTCATCAAACGGGGAAAACTAAGTCCCAGGTATGTTGGACCTTTTGAAATTATTAAAAGAATAGGACCTGTAGCCTATCAGCTACAATTGCCAGAAGAAATGGTAGGGATACATAATGTATTTCATGTATCAAACCTCAAAAAGTGTTTAGCTGATGAATAACTGATAGTACCTCTTAAGGATATAGAGGTAAATGAACAACTCAAGTTTGTAGAAAGGCCTCTACAGATTGAAGACAGAAAAGTCAAGAACCCCAAGCATAAGAGACTAGTTCTGGTCAAAGTAAAGTGGGACTCCAAAAGAGGACCTGAGTATACATGGGAACTCGAATCTGAAATGCAAAGGAAATATCCGTATTTATTCCAGTAGATCTCGAGGACGAGCTCTAAAACAAGGTGGGGAGAATGTAACAACCCTCAGTAAAACCAACACTCTCAAATATTTCCGACACCCTATTATATTTTAAAATGTCCCAATATGTCTTTAAATACACCCCGTATGAGCAAACCGAGCCCGAAATACAATATAACATTTAAAAATAAAATTTTAATCTGAAATATAAGTTGAGGCGGGCCGCGTAGACCCACCCCAAGCCTTTACGCGGGCGGTATCAAGGTTAGAAACCTGATATCGTTGATTCCTTAAGTTCAGGCGGGCCGCGTAAGCTTTAGCTTACACTTACGCGGGCCGCGAGAGATCAAGAAACATGGCACAGCCCGATGATGACATGTGTCATCATCGTGTCAAGCCTAGTGGTGATCCGGACGAGCTATGCGTTGACTGGAGTTTGACGCGGGCCGCGTAGACTCCTGTCTACCCTTACGCGGGCCGCGTGGAGACCAGAATTCAGCACTATATAAAGAACGCATCGGATTTCATTTCAGTTCGTTCACAATTCATTTCTCAATCACAATTTCTGAAATATAGGCATTAGAAAGCTGGTATTATACCCCCTAATTAGCGAGGTTCTGCTCCATCGTAAGTATTATAACCCGAGTTTCATAATAGATACGCTGCCCGATTGATTTAGGGTTCCGTAACAACTATCGTGGTTCTGCCCGACGTAGTTGTTGGAATGCCGTCTCGGGGAGGGTATCATTAATATTTTCAAAGGGTTATGATACTAACCAATGTACATTTGTATAAATTATAGATTATATCCAGGAAACCCTTACGCGAAGTCTAAGATAGCAATGTGAGTTTATCCTCTTTTTGTTAATCTTTTTGGAATACTTTACAAAACCTTAAATGTTTTACAATGCGATTAAGCGGTGATTGAGTCTTTGTAGTTCTTCAATTAATGCCAGTATGTTGGGGTTTTGTATACAAAATTTACTACCTTGTGAGTAGTAAGTCGGGGATGACAGTACGTTACCATTGGACAACGAGTTAGCCAATGTGTAATATGACCCACCAGTCAGGATTGACAGTACTGAATGAGTAATTGTGTAGAAATAAACTATATGATCGCTTTCAATATTGTTTTAATTCATAAAATGTTTCTTAATTAAACTGGGATTCACTCACCAGTATTTCCCACTGACAAATGTTTTTAAAACGCGTTTCAGGTAACACAATGTGACAGCCAATTAGTAAAAAGCCAGCTGGAAAGCACTGAAGGCTTGGGAAAAATGTGGCTATAGAAGTTACCTAAAAGACGATGTTTTAAATTCAATAAAATAGGGTTTATCCCTATAAATATATTGTAATAAGAAACTTGGGTTTTACCCATGTGATTATTAATATCAAATATGGTGGTTTTACTCAAATAAACATTTTCTAACTACGGTCCTGATGTAAATTCCGCTGCCAAATTAACTAACCTGATACCACCGAAATTCTGAGTTCGCGTCCGCCCGTTCCCGGGGATCAGGGATCAGGGGTTGCGACAGGAGGTGGTATCAGAGCCTAGCCACTGGTCTGAGCAAAGAAGTGTTCTGCTGACACTTAAATTCTAAATTTTGTGTTAGGAAATAAATTATGGAAATATGTGCATAACTATATTTATTTGTTATGTGTGATTTGACTATTTGTTAGTTTACAGTATGATTGATCATGGACCCTCAGAAATGTGTCGTCAGTTGTCTGATTCACCTAGGAGTGAAGGTACCTCATCACAGCCTGCCCTTTCGGGGTATTCTGCTGATCAGGAAGAAGGAATGTTTGCTTTTAAACCTCAGTCAGAAGAGTCATTCCCTCATAAGAAACAAGGATGGTTTAGTAAGGAAGCCTTTGCACGTAGGAAAAGAATGCGAAAGTTGCAACAGCAAAGAGCCTTAGCAGCTATTAAGAGAGAAACAGATGCCCATACACAGGATATGCTCAATAGAAGCCTAGCCAATTTCCAGATCCTAGCCACAACTGCTGCTGACCCTAATCTGAAGCAAACAATAGCACCCCAACCACAATTGCAAATCCCTGACCAACCAATAGAAGCCTAGCCAATTTCCATATCCTAGCCACAACTGCAACTGCTGTTGACCCTAATCTGGAGCAAACAATAGCACCCCAACCACAATTGCAAATCCCTGACCAACCAATGGAGATAGAAAACCCTGAAAACCAGGTGGAAATGCATGATTTCAATCCAGAAGAAATCCCTAGGGTACCTGCCCCAAATCCCCTAGACCCAAATTATGATCCTTGGTGGGATGAAGTTAGGGATTATGTGCAACGTTACCCAATCCATGAAGACACACCTATACAGAACATAGGAGCCTACCCAGGTATGGACCCTTTAGATCCCTATTACCAAGATGATTATATTAGGGAGATCTTAGAAGATCCTTACCGATTTCAGGCACTTTCACCCCCATATCAGGAACCCGCACCCCAGATTCCGAACTCAGTCCTAGAACCTGCACCCCCAATGAATGTAGAAAACGTCCAAGAACTTAGGACTTTTGGGGAGGAAATTTTAGAAAGCAGTGAGAGAATGAGACAGGTGGGAGAGCATCTCGTATGGAAATACGATGAGCGCAATATGGATTTTTGGATAAATCCATATCCGTGATGTGACGGAGGAGATGGTAATAGTAAAAATAATAAAATATAATAAAAATAAAATAAAATAAAATATGTGTGTACGGATGCATATTACTGTTAGTGTTATTCTATTTCTGTTGATATTGTAATTTTTATTTCAGTACTAGAATGTAATAGATGCATAATAGTATAAGGAAATAGAGTAAAAGTCACAATGATCGACGTTTTTGGCTAGATTGCGTATCATGTGATTAACTATATTAAATATTATCTTGTGATATTAATATGGGATAAATGTTTAAAAATTCAGATGCCCGACGAAGGAAATCAAGGGAATCTGAATAATCATAACCAAAGTAACATTAACGTGGTTAATGAGAATCTAAGCATCAATAACAATGGAAACTAAATGGATAATAGTGCTGTTCAACACATAGTGGCACAAGGAATCATAGATGCCATGCCATTTATTATTCAAACGATTCAAGAAGCGAATAATAAAAGTAAGCATAGCAGTAAGCGACCCATCAAACCTGAAAACAGCGTGAACAATGAACCTGTACTTCAAATGTCCATTCCTAAAAGAAGAAGAACCGTGTCTTACAGTTGTTCTTATAAAGAATTTTGGTCTTGTAAACCAATGGAATTCTTGGGCAATGAAGGGGCCATTGCAACCCTACGCTGGATAGAGAAGACTGAGGCAGTCTTAAGAATAAGCAAGTGTGCTGAAGAAGATAAAATACTATTTGCTTCCAATTTGTTTAAGAATTCAGCACTAGAATGGTGGAACACTATCCTCCAAACAAGAGGAAGTGATAGAACCTACAATATGGAATGGAAAGAATTTAAGAACAAGGTAGAAAGGAAGTTCTGCCAACCCAATGAAAAGGAGCAGATAGCAAACAAATTCCTAAACCTTAGAATGAGTGGTGTGGATAGTAAGGGATACACTAAAATATTCTTCGAATATGCTAGAATAGTGCCAACTCTTGCTTCACCTGAACCAGTATTAATCTCCCGTTATATCTGGGGATTAATTGGAGAGATAAGACACGTAGTCAAGGTAGCTAGACCTCAAACCATAGAAGAAGCTGTAGAACTAGCAAATACCTTGACAGATGAATTAGTTCGTACCCGAGAGGAGGATCAAAGGAGGAACCTAACTCAGAAACTCACACAAGAATTCCGTTCTAACCGTGGGAGAAATATAGGTTCTACCTCTGCACTTTACTGTAAGAATTGCAAAAGAAAGCATTCAGGAAGATGCTCTATATACTGTAACTTTTGCAAAATATCGGGACACAAGGAAGAAAACTGCAGGAAGAAAGCTAATAACAAGATATGTTACAACTGCGGAGAACAAGGTCATATCAAGCTTAATTGTCCAAATTTAGCTCCAGCTACAAATAACAAGAATACTCAAAATGCTAGAGCATTTGTTCTAACTGCAGATGAAGCCAAAATGATTCCAGATGTTATAGCTGGTACGTTTTTAGTTAATGATATTTTTGCTAAAGTATTATTTGACTCTGGTGCAAACCAAAGTTTTATTAATACATCATTTTGCAAATTTCTAAATCAGTCATTAACTAAACTACCACAAGAATGTTTAGTAGAGACAGCCAATGGAGAAACCGTTAGGATTTCTGAAATCTTGCAGGGAGCAAGAATAGAAATTTTAAATCAGAAATTTATTGCAAATCTTTATCCCATGAATCTGGCAGGATTCGATGTTGTTTTAGGAATGGATTGGTTAATAGCCAATAGAGCCAATATTTTATGTGATCAAAAGTCAATTCAAGTAAATGCACCAATAGGTAAAACGATCGCAATTAAAGGAGATAAACCAAATAGATCCACAAAATTCATCTCTGTGATGAAAACTGCAAATTATATAAGAAAAGGTTCTATAGTGTATTTGATTTCTATAATCACTAACACTAAAGGAAAGGATTTAAAAGATATTTCCGTAGTATCTCAGTTTTCAGATGTATTTCTGGAAGAATTGCCAGGGCAACCTCCAGATAGAGAAGTTGAATTCAGGATCCATTTGATACCAGGAACGGCACCGATTGCCAAAGCACCTTACCGTTTGGCACCCGCAGAAATGCAGAAATTAAAGAAACAATTAGATGAATTGTTGGAAAAAGGATATGTACAGCCAAGTTCGTCACCATGGGGAGCGCCGATACTGTTTGTTAAAAAGAAAGACGGATCAATGCGTATGTGCATTTACTACCGTGAATTAAACAAGGTTACGATTAAGAACCGGTACCCATTACCGAGAATCGATGATCTGTTTGACCAACTACAAGGAGCTTGTTTTTTCTCCAAAATCGATTTAAGGTCAGGATATCATCAATTAAAGGTACAGGAAAAGGATATTCCTAAAACCGCATTCAGAACAAGGTATGGCCATTATGAATTTACTGTCATGCCATTTGGTTTAACCAATGCCCCAGCTGCATTTATGGACATGATGAACCGAATATGTAAGCCATATTTGGATAAATTCATAATAGTCTTTATAGATGATATTCTCATTTACTCTAAGAATAAAGAGGATCATGCAAAGCATTTGCACGCACTTTCAAGTTTTTTAAGAAAGGAAAAGCTTTATGCTAAATTTTATAAGTGCGAATTTTGGTTAGAACAGGTACAATTTCTTGGACACTTAGTCAATCATGAAGGAATTCATGTGGATCCCACCGAGATCGAGGCAATTACTAAATGGAAAACCCCTGAGTCGCCAACTGAGGTTAGAAGTTTCTTAGGATTGGCCGGTTATTATAGAAGATTTATTCAAGATTTTTCTAGAATAGCTATTCCCTTAACTAAGCTAACCTGTAAATCTGTTAAGTTTGAATGGGGATTAAAACAAGAAGAAGCTTTTAGAATTCTTAAGCAAAGATTAACCCATACACCCATATTAGCGTTACCAGAAGGAACTGAAGACTTTGTAGTATATTGTGACGCTTCTAAATTAGGTTATGGATGTGTGTTGATGCTACGACAAAAGGTTATAGCTTACGCATCTAGACAACTTAAGAATCATGAAGAGAATTATTCAACCCATGATCTAGAATTAGGAGCTATAATTTTTGCTCTTAAGATTTGGAGACATTACCTTTATGGTAGTAAGTTTACCATATTCACTGATCATAAGAGTTTAAGGTATGTTTTCAAGCAAAAGGAGTTGAATATGAGACAAAGACGCTGGATGGAAATGCTTAGTGATTATGATTGTGATATCCAGTATCATGAAGGAAAAGCAAACGTAGTAGCAGATGCTTTAAGTCGAAAGTATCATGAAAAGTCAAAAAGGGTACGTTCTCTTAAATTAAATCTACAAGTAGATTTAAGTGATCAGATAAGAAAAGCACAAGAATCAGTAATCAAGGATGATGCTGAAAAATTAAATGGAATGCTAAAAGAGTTAGAACAAGGAACAGACGGAATTTGGAGATTCCATGAAAAGAGAATGTGGATACCTAAATTAGGAAACCTACGTTATCGTATTTTAGAAGAAGCCCATAAATCTAAGTATACGATGCATCCAGGTAGTGATAAAATGTACCAGGATTTAAGGAAGAATTTCTGGTGGATAGGAATGAAAAAGGACATAGCAGCCTATGTTTCTAAATGTTTAACCTGTTCACCAGTTAAAGCTGAACACCAGAAACCCTCAGGATTAATGGGAATTGATAACAATGGATTTTGTTACTAAATTACCCAAAACAAAGAAAGGAAATGATACAATCTGGGTGATTGTAGATAGACTAACCAAGTCAGCTCATTTCCTACCAATGAAGGAAACTTTCAGTATGGAACAATTAGCTAAGTTATATGTAAATGAAATTGTTTCTTTACATGGAATTCCTCTATCAATTTTTTCTGATAGGGATAGCCGATTTACCTCTCATTTTTGGTCAAGTTTCCAAAAGGCAATGGGAACCAAGTTAAAATTGAGCACAGCTTATCATCCTCAAACGGACAGACAAAGTGAAAGAACTATTCAGACGATGGAAGACATGCTTAGAGCTTGTGTAATTGATTTCGGAGGTAATTGGGACGATCACATACCTTTAATAGAATTTTCTTATAACAATAGTTATCACACAAGTATCAATGCTGCACCATTCGAAGCACTTTATGGACGTAAGTGCTGAACCCCAGTATGTTGGGCAGAAATTGGAGAAAAGCAACTGTCTGGACCTGAGTTAGTGCAAGAAACAACTGACAAGATTATTCAAGTCAAGGAACGACTGAAAGCAGCCCGTGATCGATAGAAGAGCTATGCTGATAACTGAAGCAAACCATTGGAATTTCAAATAGGAGATAAAGTATTATTAAAGGTCTCTCCTTGGAAAGGAGTAGTAAGATTCATCAAACGGGGAAAACTAAGTCCCAGCTATGTTGGACCTTTTGAAATTATTAAAAGAATAGGACATGTAGCCTATCAGCTACAACTGCCAGAAGAAATGGCAGGGATACATAATGTATTTCATGTATCAAACCTCAAAAAGTGTTTAGCTGATGAATCACTGATAGTACCTCTGAAGGATATAGAGGTAAATGAACAACTCAAGTTTGTAGAAAGGCCTCTATAGATTGAAGAAAGAAAAGTCAAGAACCCCAAGCATAAGAGACTAGTTCTGGTCAAAGTAGAGTGGGACTCCAAAAGAGGACCTGAGTATACATGGGAACTCGAATCTAAAATGCAAAGGAAATATCCGTATTTATTCCAGTAGATCTCGAGGACGAGCTCTAAAACAAGGTGGGGAGAATGTAACAACCCTCAGTAAAACCAATACTCTCAAATATTTCCGACACCCTATTATATTTTAAAATGTCCCAATATGTCTTTAAATACACCCCGTATGTGCAAACCGAGCCCGAATTACAATATAACATTTAAAAATAAAATTTTAATCTGAAATATAAGTTGAGGCGGGCCATGTAGACCCACCCCAAGCCTTTACGCGGGCGGTATCAAGGTTAGAAACCTGATATCGTTGATTCCTTAAGTTCAGGCAGGCCGCGTAAGCTTTAGCTTACACTTACGCGGGCCGCAAGAGATCAAGAAACATGGCACAGCCCGGTGATGACACGTGTCATAATCGTATCAAGCCTAGTGGTGATCCGGATGAGCTATGCGTTGACTGGAGTTTGACGCGGGCCGCGTAGACTCCTGTCTACCCTTACGCGGGCCGCGTGGAGACCAGAATTCAGCACTATATAAAGAACGCATCGGATTTCATTTCAGTTCGTTCACAATTCATTTCTCAATCACAATTTCTGAAATATAGGCATTAGAAAGCTGGTATTATACCCCCTAATTAGCGAGGTTCTGCTCCATTGTAAGTATTATAACCCCAATTTCGTAATAGATACGCTGCCCGATTGATTTAGGGTTCCGTAACAACTGTCATGGTTCTGCTCGACGTAGTTGTTGGAATGCCGTCTCGGGGAGGGTATCATTAATATTTTCAAAGAATTATGATACTAACCAATGTACATTTGTATAAATTATAGATTATATCCAGGAAACCCTTACGCGAAGTCTAAGCTAGCAATGTGAGTTTATCCTCTTTTTGTTAATCTTTTTGGAATACTTTACAAAACCTTAAATGTTTTACAATGCGATTAAGTGGTGATTGAGTCTTTGTAGTTCTTCAGTTACTGCCGGTATGTTGGGGTTTTGTATACAAAATTTACTACTTTGTGAGTAGTAAGTCGGGGATGACAGTACGTTACCATTGGACAACGAGTTAGCCAATGTGTAATATGACCCACCAGTCAGGATTGACAGTACTGAATGAGTAATTGTGTAGAAATAAACAATGTGATCGATCTCAATATTGTTTTAATTGATAAAATGTTTCTTAATTAAACTGGGCTTCACTCACCAGTATTTCCCACTGACAAATGTTTTTAAAACGCATTTCAGGTAACACAATGTGACAGCCAATTAGAAAAATATTTAACCTTCCACTAACTTAATTATTTACCATTTAAAATTTCAATTTACCCCCCCCCCCCCATATATGTGATTTACGGTCATAGCATGGCCCCACCTAAAAATCCTCCAAGATTTCTCAAATCTTACTTAATCTTTCCATAATCTTCTTGGATTTGATGAAGATAGTGTATGTACTAAGTGGAACGCTATAACCATTGGATATTAGAAATTATGCTTATATTAACCATCATCTTCAACACTTATCACCACTCCACTTTCTTCTCTCCCTCACATAATAAGCTACGGCCGAATATACCCCCTACCCACCCACCATTTTTGATTTTTCACTCATCCAATCCAAGGATACTACAAGGTGCACAAGGGTGAATAAGGAAGTGTGGAACTCACGGATCATCAAGGACCTCTCTTGTGTGCTTTTATCCACTCATTTTCTCCATTGATCTTCCCTAGCTTCAAGCTAGTTGTAAGACTTCTTTAAACTCTTGTTTATTTCATATTCTTAGTGGTTAATAGATATATTATGATGAAATAACTAGAACACTAAAAGACTTGAATCATGAAACATAAGCTTAAATAAGATGAAACATGATGAAATAATACTAGTATGATGTTGTTTAGTGAATGTATGATGTTTGCTTGATGATTACTAGTAATATGATGATTGATAATCATAAGGAACTTGTTAGAGCATGATTAAAAACATGGTTTAACAAGTTAGAAATGATTATGTGCTCTCATGAAATAATCATCTTCTAGACTAACATGAACTTGAAAGTAAAAATGATTTTGTTACAAAGTAACAAACCAAATGAACTAGTAAACTTGTGAACCCAAGACTTGTGTATGATTTTCCAAGAAAAACCAAGTTAAAGAGACGGTTTTTGAAAGATCATAAATTTTCTTACACTTACATTATTTTTGGAAATAAAATAAGTATATGGATGCTAGTAAAACAAGAAGATGTGGTAAATAAATATTTTTGTAAAATGAGTTCACAAGTTGTGAACATCTAGAAATCCCGAGAATGAGATTTTAATAAAAGTAAACACACTTTGGATGGTAACTAAACCCACTAAACACTTTATCAAGTTACTACGCGTTTTTGTGAAATATCAAGTTCATGATTATTATATAAAGCATATAGTTTTTGCTCTTGGTGATGTAAAGTGTTTGTTGATGGTTATTGTGATTATTTTGAAAAGAAAATGATATGCTAAATAGCATGGACACCTCCATTTACAAAGGAAACTATGGCGAAATTTTCTAAAAAATCCAACACATAGAAAATATTTTCTAACCAGTGTTACAAGTGTATTTTTAACTATGATCTTCCGCAAAAGTCAGGGTGTGACATTAGAATTGTGTGGTACGTGATAGAAGTAATGAGTAGATAAACCGTACGTAGGATACGTATTATGCATGCACGTGAAACTGATTGTTATCTGTACCATGTTAGGACGTGCTTAATTCCTGATTATTAGAGTAACTTATCTAACCGAGCAAACCAATGTGAGTTCACACTCTTTCTAAGCGATGGGATTCCCGGTGGTTGGGAATGGCTTAAAGAACTAAAACGGAACCTGCATATCCTCCTTGGGTAGGATATGTACCGCCATCCTCCATGGGTAGGATGCCAATATTAATCTTGCGTATTCTCCTTCGGTAGAATACGTACGTTCGTCCTCCTTGGGTAGGACAACAACCTTAAACTTACTAGACAAAACTCTATCATTAAGTCCCTCATTTTTATATCGACTTAATCGTCGGGCCAATGGCGAGCGGGTCATTAGTTAATAGCGCTATTAGGGTTGACAAGCCTCACACCGTGCCGGTAGGACGGGCGTGTACTAATGGATCTGGGCACTCAGTCAATAATGATAGACATTGACTTAGGGCACAACTTACTTTCGTCAGTTGTCGATATGGTAACGGTCTAGTGGTTCACATGGGGAAGCCCCCACTGATTATGGATATGGTTTGGGGAAAACAAAGATACTGGTTAATTCGTGGTTTACGAAACAGCTTACGGTTTTCAAAACAAACTTTTAAAACTAAACAACCAATTGTGAACTCGCTCAACTTTGTTGTTGACTCCTTGTTACATGCCTTGCAGGTCGTTAGGTATTTATGGAGCTTGCACGAGGAGACGTGATCGTTGTGGGGCATGGACAGTGGTGTGCCTTGCTAAAAATTTAAACTTTATGAACTTATTGAACTTATGTTTTGGTTTTACGTCTTATGCGTCCGCTGCTTAATTTGAGCTTGGTTAACTAGTTTTTGAACACCAATTATATTGCTTGGTTGGATTTTATCTATTTTAAATACATTGTTCAATATGATTGGTGGCTTGATCCTGGTCAGTCACGCCTCCATACGGTGATACTCCGCTTGTGGATTTTGGGGGTGTGACATTAAAGTGATTGGTTTCTAGGGAACATGGCGTTTGTTTTTCTGGGTGTGATCAATTATTGTGTAGAGACCTCTCTCTTATAGGAGTTTTTTGGCGCGTATTTTAGGCGGTATTTTTATTATAATAAATGATAGTAATAAAGTAACCGTCTTTTCAGTTACTGTGTGTATTTACTGTTTTGTTCAGCTTTATCAGTTCTAGGGTGGTAGACGTCGCATCTTCCAAGTTTGGCGTTTTTTTAAATGGTGTTATGTGTAAGACCCTTACTAATATTTAACGATTATTATGACATTTACATACGCATTTTATACTAAAAATGCGACTTCACAAAAACTATATCATGACAACATCCGTACTTGTTTAAACATTTTAAACATAGATTAAGTGTTTACAAAGTACACTTGTAATGAAAGCAAAATAAGATTATCGCGGAAACTTCGAAAGACATGTGTTCGGTCCTTGCTCGTCGCTTGATCTTCATCCGGGAACTCTTGACATTTACCTATGATCAAAACCAACTTAAAAGTTAGTTTTGATAGCTTATAAACAAGTTTAAACAAGTTCCAAGCTTTAAACAACAAAAAAATAATAATTTTTCCAGCTTTTGTGTCTCTCGCGGGCCGCGAGAGATTAAGGAACACTTGTCGCGGGCCACGACTCGCGTGGTGTGTCACACCCCAACTGTTGTGACCCGTCGCGTGGCGCGGGGGAGTCTGTTTTCCAGCAGGTTTGTTAATAAAATCTGCATTTTGCCCATCTATGGGTTTTAATCGAAATTCAAATTTCCAAGTGTCATAACATTTTATCTACTTGTCCGATTTGCGTGATTCTTTTTCCTATACGATGTAATTAAATTACGGATCCGTTAATCATCTTTGTTCACATCGAAATCCGAATTATAAGCTACTGGCTTATAATTCCCTTTTTATGATTATTCGACCCGTTTAGTTTTAAGTCACACAATAAGTTATTTGACAAAGATTATAACTAGTCTCTTTTTAGCCATCCCAGACTTGTCAAACATTAGCGTTTTCGTTCCCATTATAGGGTTTGCATATGCATTTACATTCACCGATTTATTTGTATCTTTCTAAACACTTAAATCCACATTTAATTTCTTAATTTATTTTGACCCGTTTAGGGGACTTTTAAGCATCAAACTCGCTCTTTTCTTTTCACAGTTCGCATTCCCATACTAAATAACTACTTATATTCCAACACAACTATTTTGTGGTGGATTTAACATAACGAACCAATTATTCCAAATTTTACCCTTCGGTTAGTCATTTTACGCAAATGACCCATTTTTAGGCATTTGACCCACAAATGTTTATGCCTATAACTTTTATACGTATCTAAGGATACCATATTCATAATACAAATTCTTAAACAACCCATGAGGGTCGTTTGCCCGATTTACCCATCAGGGGCGTTTTGGTCAACTTAGTCCCTCATTTTACGACGAAGGACTTTCACTACTTATTTGACCAAAATTTGCACGTTTAACTATAATCATATATATACGTACCTGGCTCGGGTCAACATATTGACCCGTTTCAATACCTTGCCTCGATAATATGCTAGTTCATAGCATTGCTAATTCATAAACCATTTTATCCTGTGAGCATGAGACTTGACAAGCACTTATTAGTCATTGTTTGTCAAATGGTATCAACATTACCATTTGACCCGTTTGGTCTAAATGACTAAACATTTTGTGCTTAAATTGAATGGTGTTTATTCACCCTTTCATTAAGTAACTCTCTTCGGATTTCTCATCATTTAGTAGGGGTGTTCAAAAAACTCATGGCTCGCATCTCGTTTGAAACTCACTCGAAAATAGCTCGAAGAAAGCTAGGTTCAAAATTGCCTCGGTTGTAAACGAGCCAGCTTGGCTCGGCTCGGTTTGTAAACGAGCCGAGCTCGAGCTTGGCCTGGCTCGGCTCGTGAACTAGCTCGATAAGGTTTACATCCTTCATTTTTTGTCCCACATCGCTTAGAAAACAAAAACTAAGGAAGTATCTCCCCTATAAAAGAAGGTAAAGACAATGTACAAAGTGAATTAACTATTTATACTTGCATATGTAGCCATATGGTTAAATCAAATGGCAATTATGGCCCTTAGTCTATAAAGAAATTCATTTTCAAGGGCTTTTAAGTAGTAACATTTGCGGTTCTTTGTTAGTTCGAGCTAGATCAAGCCGAGCCAAGCTAGCTCGAATTCTAATCGAGTCGAGCTCGAGCCTCAAATCTCAGCTCGATTTGAAATTCGAGCTCGAGCTGGGTCTAGCTCGGCTCGACTCGGCTCGTTTACAGCCCTACCATTTAGTTAGGTCGCCTTAACCCGTTTCTTACGCGTTTAACCCAACATAGTTTACGCCACTTGGCGTCATTTAAAGCTTCGACTTTTATCCATTTATACGTGACTAAATCACCATTTTACCCTTTTTGTTCGTTTAGGCTTACTTATAAAGTAGCCATTCGAAAACTCTTTTTACATATGTCATTTCATGTCTAAATTACCATTTTACCCCTTTTTACCATTATACATGGTTTTTCATCTTTTGATATGTTCCGACCCGTACCATTTCGCGTCGGAAACCATATTTTGAATATTATCTTTATCGTATATGTAACTTTTAGAATAAACACGTATTCTACAAAAAGGTGTAAGTTTCGCTTACCTTGCATCCGGTAATGCTCTTTTTCCGCGTACTCGATCCGTTTGACCTGCTTCTATCCCAAGCCTCCACCTAGCTTGTCAAGCTTCAAACTATCATCATAATCCGTAAGACGGTTAGATTAGTCACTATCACTTACGACTATTCCATCTTACGAATTCTATATCGAAACAACTATTCGACTTCGTCATTTATTAGTTTAACTTTCCAAAAGTTAACTACTTTTAATCATATGATATGTGCAATTTATTTAAATCAACCTCACGATTAGAATCCGTATTACCACATATCACCTGTAATTAATCAAATTAGGCAATTACGCATTTCATTCATAATTTCGACATATGAACATTCGTTTAGGCATTTTACCAAACACCTTGCGGGCATGATTTGTATACTTCTTTTATCAAGTTTATGATTAACTTTTTAATCAAATTTCAACATCAATACCACGCCCTTATGTCAAGTGTTCATAAACTACATCTACAACTTGCATTATTTACATCAATTATAATCCATTTTAATACTCTAATTCTATTGTTCATCATATAGTCATAAAACCCACTTAGCACCTACATAATTAGTTAACCGAAACACTAATTTATGGCGCTTAATAAACGAGTTTACATCTAGGGCTTGTTCCTAGACTTGTACTCATATCAATTGCACTACAACATTCATCATTCATACCAGAATTTCGTTCTTGAATGTTAATCGGAATTTCAAAGTTTCACCAAATAACACAATTCAACTTACCTTGCGATCTCCTAGCTTGGGTGATCACGAATTTATTAAAAGCCCCAATTTTTAGCTTGTTTTATCTTCGATTTTTGTTGGATTCTTGTGAGTTTTAGGGCTTTGTAAGACCCGTTCTTGGCTCCTGGAAAATCACGACTTTGGTGTTTCAATTCTTTTAATTTTAATCATGTTTCACTCTTGGCCCCTTTTAGTCCCTATAGTTTCAAGGATTTATAAAAAAATTAACTTTTTCAAGTTTCCTTTATTATTCTAAAAACACATAACTAACTAGGTTAATATTCCTAGTTACTTAGTGGATTCAGGGAAGTCATAACCTGTTTCATTCTGAGTCCCATTAACTCGGGCCTCCAATGAACTTTATTCCTCAAAAGCTTTTATTCTATTTTTATTTAATATTAGGTTTATTTATTTAAATCCTAATATTTACCAGTTTAATATTTTACCTCTAACGGTATTTTACCCGCTCATTAATATTAACGTGGTTTAATTAACAAACTCGTTTTCGGGGTGTTACATTATGTAGACCAAGATGACAAATTACAATAAAAGAGAAAATATTAAGCATGAAAAATATTTTGTATTATATTTGGCGTTTTGTAAGCAATAACTTTTTGTAGTGTTTTTTTTTTTGGCATTTTGCAACTAAATAGAGAAATATAGCATTTAATTATCTTAAGAAAAAAAAAGATTACACAGAAGAAAACCAACCAACAAAAAAAAATTAAAACTCCTCGTCAGAAGGTACTTTATCCGAGAAGTATCCATCACTTCCGTCGTCTTCTTCCTCGGAGTCTTCATCTAGACTCTCATCCATGTCATCACCTTCATTTTCATCGGCTTTTTGTTCCTGAAGATTCTGAAGCCTCCATTTGAACATGTCCTGCATCAACGCCATTTTTGAGTCCATGTCTGTGTTCGAACAAGTGGTGGTGTGCAATTCTTCCATGGACCCAAGCCCCTGCTTTGTCATGATGTTTTCAAGCAGGTAGTCTTCCTGCTCTCCGCTGTCGTATATAACGGTCACCATGTCTGTTTCATCATCAAAACGCCATGATATCATGACAGGGTCCGATTTTCCATCTGCTTTGAATGGTCCAAATTTCCTTGTTAATGTTTTCATAAGCTTATGTGTTTCATGACATTCGTTGTTCAGAGCGACGCCAAGCGATAGGATACCCCTCTGTACCTCTTCTTCCATCTTCAAAATTGCCTTGATCGTCCTAACATACACCCTCCTTCTGTTATCAAAACGTAGGACGAATCGCCTGATTGCCTGAGTGTATCTCCACCAAACGATGGTTGCCATTTTTGGCGTTTTGGTTAAACTTGGCATTTTTGGTAAAAGATGTTTTTGCAGAATGATAGATTGAAGTGATTATGGAAGCGATGTTTAACGTCGTTTATATAATGATGTTTTTGGCACGTAATTTAGGAGGAAATTTCTTCTAATAAATGTTAATAAATGAATTTCAGTTACTGTGTTGTTTCCTCTTCCTGTAATTTCCAACGCGTTTTATCACTAATTTTTGGCGTTTTATTTTTTTGAATGGCGTGTTATCATTTTTTTTGGCGTTTTGAATTTAAGCGGTAAAATACCCTTTTACCCTTAATGAAGCGCGTCCACTTAATAGAATTGGTGTTATTTACGAAAACGCCACCGCGCCAATCTAGTCTATAGATTGTTTTGATCTGACAATCCATAACAGTTCTCACCGTTCTCACATTTTCCCCTGTTTTCTCTAAATCCCAACCCTATATATAGATATAGGGGAGGGTTCATTGGGGAACACTAAAAAAGTGGGGAACCGGGGAACACTCTTAAAAATTATACTTAACATGTTAAAAATTAGTTTTTTTCTAAATTTTTTTCTACGCATTTTCTTATAAATACATGTAGAAACATTTTTAATAAAAAAAATCAAAAACTAAAAATATAAAAAAAATGTTTAAAAATATATATCTTATAAAATTAACTTAACATGTTAAAAATCAATTTTTTTTAAACTTGTTCAGCGTTTTTTCTTATAAAAATGGGTAGAAACTATTCGAATAAAAAATATTTTTTTGTAAAAAAAATTTAGCCTTTTTTAACTGTTTTTTTTATATTTTTAGATTTTGATTTTTTTTAAATGCTTCTACAAGTATATATAAGAAGAAACGCCAAAAAAGTTTAAAAACAATGATTTTTAACATGTTAAGTTAAATTTTTAAGGAGTGATTCCCGGTTCCACACGTTTTTAGTTTTCCCCAATGAACCTCACACTATATATATATATATATATATATATATATATATATATATATATATATATATATGTAGGTCTGGATTTAGAGAAAACGGTGGAAAGTGTGAGAACGGTTATGGATCGTCCGATCAAAACAATCTATCTACTAGATTGGCGCGGTGGCGTTTTCTTAAATAACATCAATTTTATTACGTGGACGCGCTTCATTAAGGGTAAAAAAGGTGAAACATCCTTTCTCACATAAAATGCCGTTGAAATATAAAACGCCAAATAAATATAAAACGCCAATTTTTTATGTGTTATTATTTAAGCTCTCAGGCTACAAAAACGACATAAAATGTGAAACGCCATAATTAACACCCCAATCGCATAATATACAACAAGACGCGGCGGAAACATTGGGGAGCCACATTACAAATTGTTTTACAACACATGGTACATAAAGTTTTGTATTATTGAATTAATTTATTACATTGTCTTGGAAGATAACAAATAGTACATAGCATTTGTCTTGTAGATTTTTAAAGTTACTAAGGCCAAGTCCGTCCTATGTGATGACTGCTCAACATTAGCACCTGAAACATATGTAAAAATAGGTACGTTAGCATAAAAATGCATGTGAGTAACATAGGTTTTGAATTGAAGATTCATGACTTTAAATGTTAATTGAAATGTTTAATTAAAAGTGGCCATGAACCTTTTAAATAATAATATGTTTTCTTTTATAAAATCATATGAAAATCAAATGAATTTAAGGTATGATGCATGGTTAACTTAATAACCAAAATATGTCTTTTGTAGAAGATGTTATGTCTTTGTATAAAGTGTGTCATGTCTTTGTATAAAACGTATCTTGTCCTTGTATAAAATATGTCATATGAAAAACAATGTCTTGTGAAAAATATGTCATGTCTTTATATAAAATGTATCTTGTCCTTGTATAACTCAATGTTGGTGCATATGTCTGTCGACTTCGTCTTGTATCGAGTCTTGTATTAGATTAGATAGATCAGGGCACGATATTCGAGAGAAGTGAAAAATATAGGAAATATCCATTCCGCACGAAATGGATGTTGGCCATTTCGCACGAAATGGCCAGTCGAAATGGGAAGTCCATTTCGTGTGAGCCAATTCGTGCGAAATGGAGAGCCTATATATATGTGTCTTGTTCAAATCATTTGTAACGTTCTGATTCCGGTAGCGAAGCTCTGCCGAAGTGTCTCCAGCATTGTAAAACGATCTGATATCAATACAGAGACAGTTTAAAGTGAATCTAAGTGCAAATCAGCTGAAATAACTCCGATACGTCTGATTCCGCTTTTCTTATTGGTCAGAACTCTTCTGAACGACTCGTTTTGGTCGTGCAAACGATCCTACAAGTGGTATCAGAGCTCAGGAGGAAGAGTTCTTACCATTTCAGCTGAAAATTCTGATTTCTACACCTTCTTTTCAAAATTAACTAAGTTCTCACGGATAAAATGGCTTGATTTTGAAATATAATGTGCGAAACAGTGATTTAATAAATCCTTCAAAGAATCAGATCTTAAATTGGCTTAAAACTTGATCAATTTTAACAAAACTGTCCGAAAGTGTGACGTCATCATCATTTCGCACGAAATGGGATATCAGGTCGTTTGAACATTGCGTCCATTTCGCACGAAATGAGCTTCTATTTCGCACCAAGTGTTCATTTCGCTTGAAATTGTACATCTTGCCTTCATTTCGCACGAAATAGCCTCCATTTCGCACCAAAGTGCCATTCCGTTTGAAACAGTCTTTCATTTCGCACGAAGTGGGAAACAGTTCCATTTTGCTTGAAAGGGTCCATTTCGCTTGAAAGCTCATTTCGCTTGAAAAGTTCATTCCGTGTGAAAGATCCATTCCGTTTGAAAGTGTTTATTTCGCTTGAAAGTGTTCCAGAAATTCCATTTCGTTTGAACAGTCTAAGTTTGTGAATTTTTGTAACTGAAACATGGAGAACGAGTTCTACAATGCCTTTGCTAGCCCGATTACTATTACTCATAATACAATGCTAGAAAATGAAACGGGGACAACGCAAAAACCGCCTAAGCTTATGAGTATTGAGGAGTATAGTGGATGGGCAGAACGTTTTGAAAATTGGGTTCAAGCATATTACCTAGATGCATGGGAATATACTGAATTTCGATATATTAGACCGGTTAAGGACAACGGACAGAAATTTGACATTAGAGATTTAGATGTTGATGAGAAAAAGAAATACAAAAATGAAAAGTTGATGGTTAGTCTCTTGCAGCAAGCTATTAAGGAAGAAATCTTGATTTTACTTCAACACAACGGAAGTGCTCATTCGATATGGAAAGAATTAAAATCAAAGTTTGTTGGAAGTAAAGAGATGATCAAGAACAAGATGTCGCTTTTGAAGAAAGAATTTGACCTATTTCGTGGACTAAAAACTGAAAACACCAAGCAGATTATAGAAAGATATTGCAATCTGGTGAAGAATATGATAAGATTAAACATCAATAAAGATAAAGAAGAATTGATTGAAAAGTTGGCCGATGCGTTGCCACATGATGTTTGGGGCACATATCTTATGATGTTGGAAAATAAACCTGAATATGATAAGATTAAACATCAATAAAGTTGGCCGAGCTGAAGAGATGTTTTGATGGGTTGCAAGTTGGCCTGTTCACGAGAGAGCAGGTTTCCAGAAATCTTATGCGGATGCCTTCAACTTCCGTTCACGAGAGAACACAAAGCTCACGAACGGAAGTTGAAGGCATCCGCATAAGATTTCTGGAAACCTGCTCTCTCGTGAACAGGCCAACTTGCAACCCATCAAAACATCTCTTCAGCTCGTGAAGAGTAGCCCTATCTTCATACACCTGTTCCTCTATATGCTTGACAAAGCGCTGCTTTAAATCATCTGATTTTACAGAAGTGAATGACGCAATTTCAATAAACTATATTACTCGACTTTCCTGAAAGTATGATATCTTCGTAGGAAATCGTGATGAAAAACAGGTGAAGTGGCTATGAGTTTATACACTTAATCAATCCAAACGTGTAGATTTAATATGAACATATTAATGTATATTTCAAAACAGCAGTCGTTTAATGCAAAAACCTTTTCAAACCCCAACTTTTATGGGAAAATTTTAAAATTAAATACCAAGAAACCCAAGGGACAAATTTTTGAGGTTCAAAGAACAAAAGCAGATTATCATAATTACAATTAGCCTTTTCATTTGCTATGTAGACGCGTTTTTAAACTCTATAAAAGACCGATAATTACTTTTGATTCAAAACATCAACAAATTGTCCTACAAATCACTGTCTGTGAAAGATTGTTCCACATCAGAAAATCCAACAAAAATCTAGATGGCAAACTTCAGCTTCTACCACTTTTCAGACACCAGCGATGTTAAAACCCAATTCTCGATGTGGTCACTCAAAGAAAAAAGAACAAACGAAGAACTAAACAGTAAAGTCGACATAATCAATGACACTAATTACAAGAAAACCTGGAACAGCATAGCATTGCTCGATGAAGTCCTCCACTCTCCTCCATCGAATTTCCAGAAGAATGCAGAAGAGTTTCTCACACAACTTCTAAAACAGAATCAGAAAATCTGCAACATGCTAACTGACCTGAAAAACAAAAGAGATCATGAAATCACATGGAGAAAGGCCAGAGTCTATGAAATCCTAGCAAGTGTTAACTCTAGCGTGTAATAGTTTATAAATATTTCATTAAATTTCTATTTTTCTATTTAATAGTTTATTTTAAAAATATCAACATGCATCTTAACATATTCTAAAATGTCAGTGTCAATAAAAACTCTCAACATCATCAATAGTTAATCAAAATAAAAATCAAACCTAAAATGCAAAGGTTTCCTCATTTTCGAAGCTGTAGAATGAGATCCTCCACTGTTGGGTTATCATCTTTCAACCCCATATTCCTTAAATTTATCGATTCTGTTTTTCAACAGGGATGTAATGCAATGATTCCTCTCAATTGAATAGACCGACACTTGCTTCCTCTCAAAGGGTTATGGAGTGGTTATAACAGCTGATCATGCTAAGGACTGTTATAACTAACCATTGCTCCTTATAAAGACTTATGGACTTAAAGACTGATGAGGCCTATCCACTGTTGAAGACAAAGACCGGTTAATGACAAGCACTGATGTACCTAATGGCTGGTCAACCAAAGGAAAACCACTGGTCAGTAACAGCAGTGGTTCAGCATCTACAGCGGATTCAACATCAGTATTTATCTATCAGTGTTTCTTATGTAACAGTGTTTAGTGTATCGGTGTTTAGAGTTTGTTACAGGTTCGATGATGCTTGTTAGATTTATGAAAATGTGTAACAATTTCGGATTGGGTATATTCGTTCACAGTTTTATGTTACTTCAGTGTTTATTCATTAACACTGTTCAATCTAACATGGGTTTCCATTCAACTGTTGACCAAAAGTCAAACAGATGTTCAAACCACTGATTGAGTTATTGAAATTTCTATTGAATACTAAATGAGATGTCTGACCAAAACTCAAACAGATGTTGATCAAAAGTCAAACAGTTGTTCACCAATAGTTAAACAGATGCTGACCTTAAACAGATGTTTAGTTTAAGGCTAAACATCTGTTTATGGGAAATCATCTGTTTATGGCCAAACATCTGTTTAAGGTCAAACAACTGTTTAAGTCCAACATCAGTGTTTCAATCACTGTTGGCTATCCACTGATAGTTAAAAAACAGCCACTGCTCACATTTTTATTGTTGACATCCACTAGTATTGACCATCAGTGGTTTCCCTAAACAATTGTCATCCATTTTCATCAGATGTTTTCACGTGTATAGTTCTTAGCCGTCCGATCTTTGTATCCGCTGCCACGTCAGCATTCACTTTTCACTTTTATAAAACCCTGATCAAAACCCCAAACATGGTTTTAACTGCCATTTCGAATTCCAAAATTTTTTCAAAAGCTATTTCCATCAAATTCTTTCAAACGCTTCATCTTCTTCTTCCTCTCACAAATTCCTTCGAATCACCATGGCTCTTATTCTAAAAAACTCTCATAACTATTTGTGTACACTTGAGAAAACAAGTAAAAACACAGCTTTTCACTCAATCATCGATGCTCTTTCATCCTCAAAGTACAAAACTTTGTTGACCTGCAACGCACCTATTTACCAAGAAACCCTACGATATTTTTGGAAAAATTCAAAATTAGAAGTTCAAGACAACAAGCCTTGGGCTATTACATCAACAGTAGGTGGGATTCAGGTTGCTATTACTCCACAAACCATATCTGAGGTTTTTGAGATGAACGATCATACAGGTAAAAACTCTTTCCCTAAAGAAGAGTATCAACGAGATTTGATTGAAAGGGGGTATGAAGAGCAATGCCCCAAACCTACTATGCAAAAAGGAGCATTCCCACCTCCTATGAAATTTTTATTTCATACTTTACTTATGTGTGTTTCAAATAAAACAACAGCTTTCAATGAAATTCCATTGAAAATTCAATACTTGGGATATGCTATTATGGCTAAACAAGATTTCAATTACTCCCAAGAGATTTTCAATTATTTGGTTAAAAATGTCAATAATATAAAAGATAAGAAAAAACCATTCCTGATGTTTCCAAGGTTTTTAAGCTACTATTTACAGCAGAAAGTACCAAACGACAGTGCACAAGTGCTTGTCCAAGGTGCTCCTTGTGAAATAAATAGTTTGTCTGCTGAAACTTTTACAAGGTTATCTGAGTCAAAAGCTTTAGAAACACATACAGAGGAGCCTGAGCAAACTTTAGATGCGTCCACATCTGCTCCTCAGTTTTCTGCTGTTGAGCCCTGATGTGCACAAAAGTGGTTTAACTAAATTAACTAAATTAAACCCTAAACTAGACTCTCTAAGTTTTAAATTTATAAAACAAAGACTCTCTAAAACCTAAACCACACGACCGGCAAGTGTACCGATCGATGCAGTATAGCCTAAGGAAGCCAAAAGTCCACGCTTACCAACTTGGGAGCTTCGGCAAGTCCAGATTTTAAGTAGAAAATTCAGTCACCCTAGCCAGACCAGACTTGGGTGATTTTGGTACACATCTATCCCACCATCTTTTTTATTGATAAAATTCTTTGGCACCTTTAACCTTCCCATCAACCATCTTCCCAAAAATATGTTTAACTTTTCCATTAAACACCTTTTCTGCATCAAATTCTTTCTTACCAGCAAAGAATTGATCTGAAATTTCAACCTTCCCAACTTTCAATTTTAAACTTTCTTTTGACAATGGTGGAAAGTTTTCATCGTTCAACTCAGGAACGGAATTTTCACTCATTTTCTCAACCAATGACTCCTCTGATTTTATGAAATCAGATTCATTGTCAGAACTACTCTCAGATTTTACAACCCATCTTTGTTTGTTTTCATCAACTTTTCTTTTGTAAAAACGTTTTGACGTTTCACCAACTTCAAAATTTGTTGGTTGTTTCTTTTCATCAATATGTATTTCTTCCAATCTTGAATTAAAAGAAACTCCCTGTTTTGTATTGTTGGACTGTTGACAGTTCCAAGCAATGTGTCCAATCTTGTGACATTTGAAACAGATTCTTCTGTCAACTCTTGGAACAAATTTCTTCAAATTCTTCTTTCTTTCAGCAAGAAACTCTTGGTTTGACTGTCTCCAAAATGGTTTCTTCTGCTCTTCTTCAGAACTTCCTCCTGCAAAAAATTTTGTTTTTTATTTATAATTTTTCTCATTTTTATAATTTTCCGGGGAAATGAAACCTAGGCCTTTCTTTTTGAAATTACTGTTATGGTTTGGTTTCTTTTGAAAATCAGAACCAGAACTGTAACCCCTTTTCTTGTTCAATCTCTGTTGAACTCTTGAAGTGTAGTTTTTAGGTTTTTTATGAAGATTTAAATCTTTTATTTCAGAAATATTAATTTCTGTTAATTTGAAAACCTGTTTGATCATTTCAGATTTGACACTTCTTATTGGGAATTCCTCATCAGAATATAATTTGTCTGAATCAATCAAAGTATATGCCACTTTGATTAGTTCGTCATTCAAATTAGATTTTGATAACAGGAATTCTTTATTGTAAACCCTTTTAACCGGTGAACTCGGACTCTTTTCTGACGAACTCGAACTTTCAAATCTAGACTCCTGTTTTGACTCTTCATCCATATCCAACACCTGATCGACCACTTTCTTTAACAATTCAGACTCATGATCAGTGTCAGACGCTGTGAATGTGACATCAATGTTATCTGGTAACTCATCAATGGTTTCAGACTTTAACTTGATGTTGACTGCCTTTTTTAAACGCTCCTCGTCTGGATTTATGGGAGAATAACTTTCAAAAATCGGGGGCGGACACTTATTATACTTAGCACTTTGTTTCTTACCAGCATCTGTTTCTTCTTTCTTTTGTTCTTGAAACGCTTCAAGACCTGCAACAGTAGGATAAACTCAATCAATCAAATAATCACAAGTTGTATAACTCAACAACAACCTTTTGATTCTTTCACTTTCTATTTTTTTGAGTTCCAACTCCTGCTTCAATTTTGCAAAGTCTTTAATGTACTCATTGATGACCTTCTGCTTTGACATTAATGCAGAACTTATCTTTGTCATAGCAACCTCAGTTTCTGAATTTGTCTTTTTCAGACCATTTACTGTTCTGTTCAGCACATCGTATGATTCTTTCACATACTTTACATCAGACAACAAATTCTCTTTCAAATCTTCCAGTTCAACAATCTTATTATCTTTTTCCTCACAATGTTTGCAAGGCTCCAAACATTTCAGATAAGGTTTAATGACCTCAACTGTCTTTTCAACCTCGACAATCTTCTCGATTTCAACAATTTTTTCTACCTCGATGATTTTCTCAACTTCGACTATTTTTTCAACCTCGACAATTTTCTCATCTTCAACAATTTTCTCAATTATCTTTTCTTCATCAACTTCTATTTTTATCTCATACTCTTCATCTTCAACTTTCTTTGTTGAAATTTCTGCAACTTCAGTTTTCTCGGATTCTAGTTTTTCTTTTTCTTCAGCAATTCTTTTTGCTTCCAACTCTCTCTTCAATCTAGCAGCCTTTTTTCTCATTTAGCATCTCAATCTTATCTGCAAAGAACAAATAAAAACTATCAGTATCCAAACCTTTTCTAGCTTTATTAATATACTCTTCTTCATCATCTGTGTCTGCATCATTTCCTAATTCTGGAAAAATCGGTATTCTTTTTTATTGAGATTTGACTAATTCTGCATCCAAAATTTGAGCAACAAATCCTGAACCCGGTGGAATGTATTTATCCCAGCTAAACCCCTCTGCAACCTTTTCATCATCTTGATTAACAAGACAAGCTTTCTTTCTATCTTCAATAGCATGTGCATGTGCTGTTTGTGGTTGCTGAGCAATCTGATGAAAAATTGATTTTTGATAATAATTGTTTTTTTCCAGACAGATCTTGTCTTTCATTTGCTTCTTTGTTTTTGCACTCACGTTTAAAATGACCTTTTTCTCGACAACGAAAACATGTCACCTTTGATTTGTCAAACCCTATTGGAGATTTCGACATCTCACCAAACTCATCTCTTCGGTGATTTGTTGAAACTTTTCTACCCTTCGAACAGCACTGGCTAAACACCACTTTACATCCATCAATTCAAGTTCCTCAGCATCAATCTGGTCATAATCCTCTTTGGTAAGAATCGGATTTCCAATTTTGCCAGCAATCAAACTTTCATATGATTCCAACATAGCAACAAGTGATGCCATGTATTGTTTAGCTATTTCCGGAGAGATATTTTGACCATTTTGAATGTTCAAGGTAACATTGCATTGCAAATTTGTAGAATTCGGTCGTTGATGACTTGGTGTTGTAAAATTTGGATCAAAACTTGTATATGAAGACGAAGATCCACCACTTTGAGTCACAGTACTTCCCTTTGTTCCAGACGAACTATCAGCACTAAAAACAGTTTGAATCTTTGGGCTTGGAGTAACTTCAAACTTGTTTCCTCTGTAGTATAAACTGACATCTTGTTGAGCATTTGGGTTAGACATGATAGCAGTTTTCTGAATGTCCAATTCATGCTCTTCAATCTTCTGCATAAACTGTGCCAGATTCATATTTTCAGACTTTCTCATGTGCTTTAAGATCAACAAATAAGTTCCCCATTTCTGCTGTGGTAATGCATCGGCTAGTTTATCAACCCATTCTTCGTCGTCTTTCTTTATTTCCAATCTTCCCATTTCTAAAACAAGATGACAATATCTATCAATTGTTGTTTTTGTTGATTCTCCTTCGAAAGCTACAAACATATCAAATGATTTCTTTAGTAAAGCCTTTTTGTTCTTGATCATATCTGCACTTCCTTTAAACTTTTGAATTAATGCCGTCCAAATTGATCTAGCAGTACCATCATGTTGGAGTAACACAAAGATATCTTCTTTAACTGCCTGTTGTAAAATGCTGATCATCATTTTTTTACTTGTGTATTTTAATTTTTCATCATCTGAATAGTCACAGAAAGCTTTTTCTATCCCACGTTCATTTTTTGGTTTTTCGTAATTTTTCTCTAATGAACACCATGCGTCAAATTTATAAGCTTGCACCCAATTCTCAAATCGATTTTTCCATCCTCTAAAATCTTAGATGTACATAAGCTTTGGTGGCTTTTGATAAGTTCCCGTCTCATTTTCACTGTAAAGAGTTTCAGCAGCTGTAACCGGAGCAACTGGTGTAGCAAACGCATTGTAGAATTCCTCTTCCATGATTCAGCAAATTGTTTCACAAAACACAAGTCTCAAAAACACAATTTCACACGAAATACCACACTCAAACAGAATCAAGTCTCAACCGAAATCACTTTTGAAGCGGAATACCCCCTTCACATGGAATACACACTCATACGAAATATCTTATTTCGTGTGAAACAGATGAACTTTCAAACGAGATTACACTTTGGAGTGAAATCAGGTGATTTCGTGTAAAGTCAAGTTCACTTTTAAAACGGAATTACACACAGAAACGAAATCACTTATTTCGAGTGGAATTAGATGTACTTTTCAAGCGAAATAGTAATTTCAAGCGGAATCAATTTCTAATTCCGTGTGAAATGCTGCTGACATCATCTTTTTCAATCTGATTTTCAAGCGGAATTACGTATTTTACCAATTTTAGGCTGAATTAAAGTCCAATACTTTCAAGGATTCTTTAAAACACTGTTTTGCTTGACATGTATGAAATTCAATCCATTTTGACCGTAAAAACTTGTGAATTATGTAAAAGAAGGTGTAGAAATCAGAAATTATGGCTGTTTTGGCAAGAACTCTTCCTCCTGAGCTCTGATACCACTTGTAGGATCGTTTTGTGACCCAAACGAGTCAATCAGAAGAGTTCTTATCAATTCAAGAGGCGGAAACAGATGAATTGACTTGGAAAACAGCTTGTATCACTTTTAATTGTCTTGTTTTATTGATATAACACGTTTTCAGATCAGTAGACACGTCAGCAACACTTCGGTACCGGAATTACAAAAGTTACAAATGATTTCGCTTGAAGGGTATTTATAGTGGAGCTGATTTCGCTTGAAAGTGGAAATTGCCATTTCAAGCGAAATTAACATTGTTGATTTCGTTTGAAAGTGCACTTGCCACTTTCAAGCGAAATTAACCCTTCAACACATAAATCCTATTTTCTCGTATAACGTGCCCTGATCTAACAATTCTAGTACAAGACTCGATACAAGACGAAGTCGACAGACGTATGCACCAACATGTTCAAAGAGTTTTTACAGAAGAACAGTGAAGCTTAACAACCAAAAGTGGGTTGTTAAGAATTCAGATGCTAGTTCTGGCGATGAATCTGACTCGTCAAAGTCAGAGGAGCCACAAGTTGTGATTAAAAGTGAAAAGGCAGTTCCACCATTTGATGATGCAAATTTTCCACCATTGCGGGCTGAAAATTTAAAATCAAAAATTGGAAAAGTTGAGATTTCAAATCAATTTTTTTTCTGAAAAGAAAGATTTTGATGTTGAAAAGGCCTTTAACCCCACAGTTAAAAATATTTTTGGAAAAATGGTTGACGGGAAGGTCAAAGGGGTAAAGGAATTTTATGAGAAGAAAACGAAGAAACCAGAAGAAGATGGGTCATACCAGGTTAGCAACTGGGATAGAACCTATCATGACTAAATTCTGGACTTGCCGGAGCTCCCAAGTTGGTAATCGTGGAGCAGGAATCGGCATCTTTCTCAAAATTGAAAATTGTCATATTTCGATTTTCAAGGGACTTTGATTAATGAGAACATACAAGTGTATGTACCTACAAGTGGTTAATCAAGGTCATTAAGTTGAACTTGATTTAACTTTCATTCAAAATGATTGAAGGAACAAAGTGATGAATGAATCCCCGATTTTACAAGTGAAATCAACTAAACTTATTTTCCAGAAAAACCATTTGATTCAAACAAACATAAGTGTTTTGAAATCATAATGGGAAAATAGTTTGTTGTCAGGGGGAGTTCTGATTGTTTATGCCAAGTGGATGGCGATTTGAGGCAATTCTCATCAGTTTGTCATTTTATTTGTACAGTCTATTGTTTTCAAATTTTCTCGGAAAATCAAAATTGAAACATATTTTGATTTTAGGGGGAGTAAGAAAATTTTTAGAAATTTTGAAAATTTGAAAAATACAAAAACATGATAAAATCTAAAAGGTCAAAAACATCGAAAAATCAAAAATGAATTTTGTGGGGAAATAGAGGAAATGATAGTACATCAGTGGACAATCACGGCATGCTAAAGAATTGGAAAGTCAAATGTGATAAACTATCTCACTGATGATATGCCAGTAGGTTTTTGCACGCTTATTATATTGTTGTCGAGATATAAACCTAAATATCAAACTTACTTATTTCATGGGGAACATCTCTCGGATATATAGGTAACCCCTGAAATCTTGTTTGAAGGGCTCTCTATTTCTGACATACTAGGTCTTTGTGCGTGGTGATATCTGGGGTATTATACCTGGACTTCTGATTTTGCGAGAGCAATAGCCTAGTCCTCGTATAATACTTTACATTGCTTTAATCTTAAATCCCACCCTCAGCATAAAAAATGATGAAACATTGAAAAATGCTAATCATGTGTTGTTGAAGAAAAGATTCTTTAAAGGGAACACACCGAAAGTCGAACCATCATCTCTTTGATTTTGCGGAAGCAATAGCCTGAGCTCTCATGGTCTCGCACTTAACCCCTTTACAGATATCACTAGTGTACATTCACCTGTAAGACTGTATATAGGAGTCTGGATACGGGAGTATATTCTGAGGTGGGACACGCGAATAAGTTTAAGTCTCTAAAACATTAATTTCGTATCTCGAAACAGTTGAACTTTGTGTGAAAATTTAAGTGGATCAGTATACTGACAATCTAAGTGAATCGTTTAGAACTTATAATGTTTAAAGCTTAACGGTGTTAGTGATTGGTCTCATAAACTGATATGATCCTCTTACACAAACTCGCAAAAATATTGTTTGTAAATATTTCTTTACTGCTTTCATTAAAAACAAAATCCAAAAAGATTTTTGAAGTGTTTTAGCATAAATTTTTGAAAAATACAAAAAGATTTTCGACAACTGATGTTGGAAAGCAGATTTTCAAAATTCCGAGTGCTAAACATGACGAACAACAGTGGGTTGGGAGAGTTGATTTTGAAATGAAAATTGTTATAAATAAATCTACCTCATAGTAAATTGTTGATGATTAAACGATACCTGCAAGTGGTATCTAAGTTTGCCAAATTTTAAATTTGTGAAACTTATGTTTGTGGTAGAGATTGTGCAGGCAGTAGCAGTGTCACACCCCGACTTTCCACGTGTCACCGGTGGGCCCGGTGGGGAGTATCGTGACGTGGTTGGCAACATAATAATCAAACAACACAATTATATAAATGCACAGCGGAAGCAAAAGATAAATATATTACATTCCGAATAAAAAGTAATATCCAAGTATTACAACGGAAAGTAAAGGATCCACAGGCGGATCAATATAAAAAGAAAACTGTTCAACAGACTTTGACATCTAGAGCTTGCGAGACTTGAGTAATGATGCCTGGAGTAGCCAGCCTATTTCGTCTAGCACCTGCACTTAGCCTTTTTGGAAAATACGTCAGTTTACACGGGTAAATACAACTCAACTGACTCATTTAGAAAAGAGTTTGAAAATTGATTTGAATGCACTTCGGTAAAAAAAATATCTTTTATAACTTGGGACAATTATTTGTATATAATCTTGTATACAGTTTTACTTATTTGCCGTCCATTAGCACCGGTTAGAAGAGCCGGTTTAAGTTAACTGACACGCCACAGGTATAGTGCCCACAAGGTTGATTCCTTTAGTGGATTACCAGTTTTTACATAATGCATCTGTCAGGTGTACGCCTACACCCCGTGCTTAGGTCCTGGCCATTTTGTAAAATGATGCCAAGGATATCCGGGACATGGTCATTTAACCCCCAAGGGCCATACATCAAATAATACAGAATAAAGCGGGTTATGTAAATACATTAATCACAATCCGATTTAAATGACTACATACCCGACCAAGCGGTACTTTTATAGTACCGTACCCCAAGCCCGTATAGGGAAAATAAGTTAAGAGTATTTACCTGAGCAAAGTATCAATCAAATATAGCAAATGCAAGTACTTTTACTGGGCTCCTAATCTGGAACGGAGGTTTATAATAACCTATTAGATTTCTAACGGGTCTTTAATTAAGCCTTAGCTTAGACCGGTTAGTTTCAATGATACGGTTCGTACGCACTATTAAGCGAAGACCAGATAGAATGTGATTTAGACCCAACAAGTTTGGAGACTTGTTTAATATGGGTATTTCATACACACTCTGGATTTTGAGGTAAGACCGATAAGGTTTGACCCGTTTCGGCTAATTTATGTAAACTAGTTACATAAGCCGAGCCGAACGCGTAATAAGCGTAACGGGTAATAATGAGAGCCATTTACAGGTTTCCTAAGTTAATATGCTCCAAATATGTTGTGACATCAGTAAGATATCATTTATTATGCCCGAAACGAATTTAAACACAAACTATGCCCCGTAGGGGTAGTTTGGTCATTTAAAAGGTTATAAAAGAGTTTAACTATTTATCTGAGTTACAGGTCTGATGTAATCAGCAAAAATACTTATTTTACTAAGTTATAACAGTAGGGTAAAGTATATATGTGAAATTCATCAATTTTAACCAAACTATGCACCGTAGGGGCATTTTGGTAATTTCACATAAGCCGAAAAGCTCAAAACTGAAGTCTGAGTTTAACAACCTTTGCTTACTGTTAAAATATTATAATTTGCCTCAAATATCAGTAGGTATCAACACTTGTATGTTTAATATAGTTATAGCATATACTATGCGTTAATAACGCTTAAAAAGGCGATTAAAGGCCATTTCCGGTTCCGATACATAAATCTGATATTTTTATATTTCTAGAAGGCTTAAAATAATTTATTTATCATATGTGGTCAGTAGCAAAAGGTTTGGAGTCGTTTAGATATGTAAAACTCATTTTATAGCCCGTAAGGGCAAAACCGACAATTACCGGATTAAGCCTACGACTATAAGTTATGCTCAGCCTAAAATTAATTAAAAATCTCTAAAAATCCCAAAATAATATATTACATCAGTGGGTAATAAATTTGATATAAAAAAGTAGGTGTAATTAGGCTATACGCTAATTACGCCGTTTAGTTAACATAAAGCTTTCATTTTACGCTAACGAGCATAACTCTTAATCTACACCTCAAACCGATGTCAAATTTTGTATGCAAGTTTAAATATCAGTAACTAAGGTTTCTACTCTTTTACATTTTCAAAAATCACGTTTTAAGGTGAAAAGGGCATAATGGTCAACATATGAGCAATTAAAGGAATCATGCATATTAATTGGATAACTAATGATCCGAGGTGTATAATCACAGAGGGTTATACTAGCATGTAACCTGGTCCAAATAAAGCTCTAAGGCATTTCTAAAACATACCATAACGGGTCAGAACTGAAAGTCAAAGTATAAGTCAAACTATGCGACTTTCGGTTCCGAACCGGGTCTAAACAGGAAATTGTCAGGTTGAACATGTTTAGACATGTCCTTACACTAATTACCAAGTTATATTAATGATCAAATAGGTTGTATGTGTTCTACATTGCTAATTATGCATAAATTGTAATTTACACATTCTGTTGACTTTTTAAATACAAGTTTGACCCGACATTTGACCTAGTTAGAGTGGGAATCAGGGGGAACCCTTTTGAGGTTTTATTACCCACATAATTACCAACTTATAACTACTTTTGGTTCGACTAATCACTGGACCATTAGTGATTAATCTTAAAGTCAACCGTTAATTACGACGGTTTGACTTTTAAGCTAATACTAAGCTAAAACTTAATTAAGAAAGGATTAGCAACTTACTGAAGTCCTAAGCTTGATTAGTGATCACTTTGAGAGAAGACTTGAGCTCCAGAAGTGATCCAAAAATGCAGATGAAGGTGTGATTGCAAGGTTGCAACTCATGGCCCTTTTATAGTGGATTTAATCACCACAATGTGTTGACATCTAAGTCTAGCACTGACCACAACATTCCCACAGGTGTCCTAGATGTTTAGGGGTTGTTTAGGGGCCAAGAAATATGAGGAAAATCGTTTAAAGATCAGTTGCAACGTTTAAAACAGCCAACATCCAACTTGTTATATCTGGGCATGCCTTGCGCACCGCAAGAGTGTGGGTGTTGAGGTGCGCAAGCATGTTACCAGGGCCAACAATCTCTTTTTCAGTTTGCATCCTTGGCTCTTGGTCCTCCGAAAGGTCAATTAACTTATTTTCTTGCACTTTGAACCCTCTAAATTGACATATAAGGGCTTTAAGACATTTACCCACTTTGTTTAGTCCCCGGTTAACTTTATTGTCACCCGAAAGGTCCAAACTTTCAACGTTGACGCTTTAACCCCTCGTATACGAATTTGATCATAACTTTCTCATACGATAACGAAACTTTGTGAAATTTTAATCGTGCATTCTAGTGAGCATAATTAACCGTTACAAAGCTTCGGGTTTGTCAAAAGGTCACTCAGAGGTATAACTTAAACATGTTGACACATTTAACCCCTGTAGTTTGTAATCTCTCACTTTCCTTCATATTTAGCTTCGTATGATCCATGATTTATTCGTTTGAAGGTATGAGCATCATGTAGGGTTAATGTACAATATATTTATTCACTGTTGACATTTCGAACATGTATATTCACATACTTTCCATGTTTGTCAACTTTAGTCCTTCTATAATATTCTTTCACACGTTTAAACATATGACACGTGTCAATACTTTATAGGACGTGAATTTTCGAGGTGTTACAAGCAGCTAGGTTTCAACTCCTGAAGGATAAGAGAACGTCAAGTTCCAGATTCTGTGATTATGGAGAGTCAGGAAACGGTCCTGAACCTGTGAAAGTTGCAGAGTTTGAGCCAGGTCATGATCTTGGAACAAGAGCTATTCCAGACTTCGATCCCAGCTTATCGAAAGGGGGAGTCTGAAGACATCAAGAGGGAGTCCGAATATGTAAAGAGCCAGTTTCTGATT